>JBAIZL010000001.1:182969340-183044340 GCA_036971475.1 Prosapia bicincta
AACATTAAAAGAAAAATACAGAACGGAAAGAGATTGTTATATATAACAAATTAAGATCAAATAATCACTAAGAATGGAATAGAGACAACACAAAATTAGATTGTCAAGTTTCAACCAAACAAGTAATAAAAAATAAATAGTTCTTTCATAAGACTATGGTTTCTTACCATTACGTATTCAAAATGTAAATTCAGTGCCTTCCTACCAATTAATTGCAGATTTTATATTTGTGTTTTTTTTTTCATTAGACAAAATTACCATTTTTGGGATCATTGTATATCTTCAAATTTTATGGAATATATTTTTCGGAAAGTATATTTCACTTATTAACATACAGATACACAGACAAAAAAACTGCAACGCACCACTCTTTTATTTTAACCACCTGCCTCCTGCTTATGATGGAACGATGCACTTACGCTCAATCAATGACATATTATGAGGGCTCTATAGTCATATATGGAAGTAATTATGTCACCTTAAAATATACATATTAGAATGAACAATCATACCATACATAAAATCTTACCAAGTTAATAGGAGATCCAAGTTGGCCATGCAAATTATGATCCTGTTTAATTTAACCCTTTGTAGGCTCCTATGATATATTAAATCAGGACCTGCAGTGGAACTCGTCCCTGGACGTTGTTATAAAAACCAACAATCTCTTAATATAGCTCAAATATTTCAAATTAATTTACTTTCAGAGGGAGCTCTCCTGTAGTAACAAAACGCTTTTATTTTATTGCATTTGTGATTTTATAAATTTAAATACTCTAGATATAAAACTTCGCAACTATTAATTTACCAGTTGGAAAAAAACTTGAAGTTTCTATCTATTTTTTAACACATGATATTTTGAAATGAGCTGAAGAAATTTTCATGGTGAATTTATTGAATAGTTAGATAAAAATTAACACAATTACTTGATTGATACACCCAACACTTGGTCTTGATTGGTACTGTCTTTCTTCATATGCATAAAATATTTTAACACCACTTATTTATTCCAAGTAATATTTTACATAAATTTATTTATCTATGAATTCAATCATCGTTCACTTATTCTTTGAAAATATTTTTTTGTATATTTCAAATTTTCACCCAATATATTACGCTAATTATTTGTTAAATGATAATTGTTTATTTAATCAACCTTAATTTTTTACTCTAGAATTAATTTCTCTTAATTGTTAATATTTTAAATATAACGTTCTGTTATAACAATAATTATTAAATAAATTCAAAATCATTCACTAATGTAACACTAAGTATGGCTTATAATTATTATTTTAAATTATTCAATATTTTGCAAAAATTCTTTTTTTTTGATTTTGTGTGGAAGAACCTATTTCTGATTTACGATTTATACCCTACGGTATAAATTGGACGAAGGATACGTTTTTTGTAGTAGCCATCTGACCTCCTAGACTGTCTCTGCCTAGCCAAAAAACCGATATAGTAACGTTCGGTGTCTGTTAATTTAAATTTTGTTGTACTTTTCCAGAAACTTCTTCATACGTTTTAAAACATTTCTAAAGCACAGTAATAATTTTATAATTGAACTTATTATTTATTTCTCAAATGATTTAGCCATAGCTTAGTTATTTAAATATTTTAATATCTTTAAACCGTTTGAACCATTTGGTTATAAATGTAACCCTTTGAATATGTACCTAATTCTATCATGTTTTAATTTATATTTGAAAACGCATGCTTTACTGTTAAATTTAATTTATAATAAAATACGCTACATTACCTAAAAAAATCACATTATCGATTATAATTTTATAAGTAAAATGACCTATGCAATTATATTACATTTTATCAGAATGTTTCATCTATTTAAAAAATAAAAAATTCATACATAAAAACAATTTAAAAAAACACACAAATAATTACATATAACACTTTATAAAGACTATTCACATATTTAAAACTATTTGGTAAATATGACATATTTTGATCAACAAATCTTATTTAGAATTTTACCCAAATTGATAACTAATGTCATCAGAACATTTACCTAATTTTAAACATCATATTTAGATCCTAATATAAACACACAATTTGTAAATTCAGCATTTATATATGTATATATTTATATATATACATAGAAATCATCAAGTTTATTAATTAGTACTTAAAATATGCTTTTTGACTTTAGTTTGTTTTCGAACAATATTTATTCACTTTCTGTAAATCTGAGAATTACGTCAACATAAATTATATCTCTTCTGACATTTGTTATCTATAATAATTTTGATTTGTTATATCCTAACCATTTTCACTTGCAACTCATTTTGCTGGGTTAATTTTTATATCTTTTCCTATCCAAAACTAGCTAATGTTTTATTTATTCTATTCTAGTTATTTAAACAAGCGTTACTGTTCCTTAATCATAATTACAATGACATATAAAACCCTTAAGCAAATTTATACTAATTTTGACCCCTTTATTTGTATACACAAACATAATTGTTTATATATTAATTTTATTTCTGTATACTTTGTGAACAACACTTTTAATACATTTCATTTACCTTTAATATAAATAAATCCATTATTTATTCATATTTTATTCATTGGGTTTTTTAAATTCAAAAGAATTACCTGAATTTTCATTTCCACAAAAATCAATGAATTTACGAAATTTTAGATTTGTGCAAGAAGAAAGCAACTACCTTTTAATTCCAGTCGCTTCCTAGTTCCTTGTTAAATTCACTGTTTGGCTGGCCAGATTTGGTGGAGCGAAACTTCTTCTTTCTTCAGGTCTGCTTTGTTCTCTGTCCTTTGAACCTCACGCGTCGAGATGAATTTAATTTTTCAAAAGCTTACTTTTCCTATCCCTGCTTTTCCAATTTAGTTTCACATTTACCAGTTTTAAAATGTATTTTAGGGGAAAATAAAGCTGCTTAAAAGTTATTATCAATCGGTTCAAATAATCAAAATAAATAAGAACAACAGTTACCAAAGGTTTTCATATTTAAAACCATAATGTTTTATTATATTGATATATGTTAAAGATTTTTAAAATATGATAATCCTAAGATAATAAAGGTTATTTTATAAAAAAATATAACAAAAATATAATCTCTCACTTGATCATGTGCGTAGTTGCAATTAAAACATGAAGTAAATATTTATTAAAGGTATATCACTGTAAAACAAGGGATTACATCCAGGAAGAGAATGGGCAGAATTTTTTGAAAAAAGAGAGGATATATCACGTTTCAATCCAGCTTAAGAGGTGTTTCGAGTCAAGACATAAATTGTAAGTGGATATTGTTACACGGGGATAGGTTTTGTTTAGTTACTCACTAAATATTGTTTAGTGAGGAATTGTGCATGTCATGGAAGGTTTTATCGAAACAACAAAGAATATTGAATAAAAAGGCAACAACTAGAAAACTATGATTTTACATTCATATGGAGCCTGTTGACGCCATAATAGTTTTTAATTATTCATTATCATAAATAGTTTAATATTGGAAAGATATCTTTTTTTTATAACTAGTATTTATAAATGTGTATATAGATTGCATTGAAAAAAGTCAAGGTTACTTGTAGTAATCTGATCATCACCGAGTGGCACAATCATCAAGCCTGGACAAGACAAAAAATTAGCTTTGGAATCTTCGTCTATTTATTGAAATACGTGATTTATTTCGCGTGTCAACCTAACTTTCTTATATAAGTCAGTGTGAGTACAAAAATTATTTCAACAATTTTTATAAATTAGCAATAATTTATTATTTTAGTACAACAAGTAATATTTTATACTATTAAATAAAAATATGAATAATTGATTTTTAAAACCTCTACTATGCTCCAATCTTTAGAACCGGCTTTATTAAAGAGGAATATGGTTTTTTTAAAGCAGTATATAAATATAAGTGTCTTTCACAGTTTAATTGAGATCAGTCAAATTCCCCACTTGTAATGAAAGTTATTGAAAAATTATTTAGAATTATGCTTCCCACAATTCAGTTACTACATATTAATTACTGCTATTTGGTAAATTATTATTTACTTCAATTTCTATTGATCCGGTCTATAAAGTGTTTCCTTATAGATTAAAAATACCGCATTAGGCTTGAGGATACTACTTTATATATGTTCCGAAATTGTTGTAAATCTATTTACATTTATTGAAACCGTCTTAAAACTCAAAAACTATTACTTTTAAGATATACATAGATTGTAAAATGATCAAACTTATATTATTTTTAAAATATAGTATCATAGCTCTACATTTGCCTGTTTTATACCGAAAATAGTAGTATTCAATACCTAAACCAATCTACTTCTCGTAATTGAATACCTCAAACCACAGAATATTAATTATAAATTTACTTTGGTGACCTTCCCATGATTTCGTTTCTTAAACGTTAAACTATGAACACATTACTAGTGAAAACAATCATATACCACTCAGAATTATTCATACATTTCGCCTTAAAATACTTACTAATGATTAAATGGGGAAAATAAATTTCTGTAAGGTATTTGCTTAACCCCAAATCTACACATGTATTGAAGCTGCCAATATTCTGTGTTATTTAGTTTGAAGATGAAGCTGTAAAACAGTTATGTATTTCTGCCTCCGTGTAAAAATACGTTGAATGTTTGAATACTGTTATTTTAATTGACGTTTGTATTAATTAGGCCTCGAGTTTTGAAATCAAACAAATGGTTTTCCCACAGCCTGAAATAGAAGTTTGTAGGAACCGGATGCAAAATTTGATATTGTTATAAGCTAAATTTTTCACATTTTACAGATTGGTCTAATGTCTGATGCTTGCATAGATTTATCTTTGCTCTTCAAAACGTGTTTAATTTATAAATATAGCCTTTACATCTTAAAGTAATATAACAATTTTGTAGAATTAAAAAAAATACTATCTTGTCAAATATTGGACAATTTCATAAAATATTTGCCACATTGAAAAGATAAGTAAGCCATCTGATGAGGAAAGGTAGCGTATGTGCATGTAGTTAGAAAAAAAAATTCTATAGATTGTGAAGCCACAATTTGTGATTACTATATTCGTTGAGGAGTTTTTTTTATGTTTTGTGTTGTATTTATGATGACTACGTTCGTGTCACTGAAAGTTGATACAATGTTTTTCCCGTAAAATGGTATTTATGTTATTAATAATATCAGTTATACTCGACAGCCAAAAAGGTTTGCAAGAAAAGAGTATCTTTTGCTAGGAAAGAGGAGGTGTTTCTTTGAAGTTTAAGTTATTCAGTATCTTGAAAAATTAGTTCCAACACGTTAAGTCAATTTCAATAACTAATATTAGGCAACAATAAAACTTTTCTTTAGCTTAACAATGCAAAGCGGTTGTGTATTTTGCAAAAGGGAAGTTGTTTTACGTAAGAATATTCAAAAACAGAGATTTTGGTGGTGAGTTTCCAAAACGTATCTAAAACAATCATAAAAGTGATAGATTAAATCTTATTTACAACAAATTATTTTAAGCGTTACTTAAACAGCATATTCCGTCGTCGGAATCGCATAACGAGATCGATGATTCATAGATCGACGTGAAACCAAATACTTCCTCTGTCTATTACCAATCAGAAGATGCAGAAGTTGCTCACAATCTTGGAGTAGCTACAGTGGAGCGCTGTTCCAAACCAGAAACATTTATTCAGTAAAACTGCGATATATGCGAAGATGTAATTCTGAGAATTTTGTCAATTCATAATATAGTCAAAAATGACCATTTTATATGAAATAAATTTGTTTCTGACACTATTACAGATCATTGGGAACTATAAATAATTATCCTGGGTAAGCTAACGAGAGAGAGAGAGAGAGAGATTGAGAGACGGAGGTGGAGGTAGGTAAATACAAAACAGTGATGGTAAGAGGGGAAGAGAAATTTAAATGTCTAGTAACAGAGAAAATAATTTTTTGAAACACCTAAATTTATTGCATTTATTTCATTTCAACACTATTCTAGTATTGGAATATGCAGAAAATATGAATCTATAATAATTGAAATCATTGAACAAGATCCGGCATGACTTGTAATGTTAATCTCTACCAGCAGAAACCTTATCCCGTCTAAAGTTTCAAATACAGAGATGTTTAAATTTATTTCATCACTAAAACGTAACCATTATATTATAATACGAAACTAACACATAATTACCAATTACCATAATTTGTTAGAAATATAAATTATAATTTTCTAACAAACAATATTCGTAATATACAGCAAACTTCATAATTTTAAACTGCTTTATTGATTCTATCTTCATTTCAATCAAATAAATGCTTCATTGTTTACCCTGAGTTCATTTTACCGATAACATTTTAATTCCCTTAAATCTGAATTGGTTTTGAAATAATAAAACTGTCCCCAGTTAATTAGGTTTTGAACCATTTATAATAGCGCCAAACGTTACAGAGCTGCTCCATATTGCAGATTTTCGTTCACAGAATTAATAGTCATAATGAAACTAAAGATTAATTTGACGAAGAAAAAAAATGACAGTAAAGTTCATCGTTTTTTTTTTTTTTTTTTGGTTCTACCTGTAAAATATACAATTATTACTAATGGGTAATATTAATAATAAGGCATGCCTCTCATTAGAATATCATTTTTTGGAATACAAACCGATGTAAACATTTTACGAACTGCAATCGTCCCATACAGGTTTTATATCCCAACACAATATGATATCGAACTGATAAACGTTTCAGTCGGTACTCTTGTCCATTCTTATCATCTTTACCGTCGTTCATGCAATAAAATCGTATCTGAAAGACGTGAAATGGCGGTCGCGATTAGGTTAACATACCATATGATCAAAATTTTTGTGAACTAGTTTTATTCACAGGTTTAGCAACAAGATTTAGGTTACAAAAACTATTTTAAATACTTCCATTGCAGTCAGGTGCTTGAATTTTTACAGTTAAGTTCTTGTCTCCGATTAGACCAAATTTTATCCTTTACCATTCTCCCTAAATATTAGGGAGTATATATATATATATATATATATATATATATATATATATATATATATATATCTGCCGTACAATACTACTTATAGGCAAGTATATTTACTATAGTAAACTAATTTTCTGTATTGTCAAGTCTTCAGATATAAAGATTCGAAATCATTTGAGGAAAATAAGTGGGGATTTGGTGCGACCAAGATATTCCCCTTGAAAATCGTTTTTTACAGATCGTTTAATTTATCGTTTTTTATATTTTAATTTAAAACCATCCACATAAGGGATCACAGAAAAACTTGAACCACAGTTAAAGCAGGAAACCATTTCTTAGGAAAGTCAATCATTGGTTGCCAGTATTATTTAATCTTTCTCACACATGTCGCAATTCCATCATTATACCACCCACATTCTCTTACAATCAAATATCTCTTTGGTATTATTATGAGTTTATTTTTTACGTCATATTTAGACTATCATTAGTTTGACCGGCCAAGACAATGATTTAATTGTAAATTAAGAATAACTTTACAAATATATTTGAAACAAAATCAATAAAATCAATCAATCAAAGAGATTAAAATATAATAAGAAATAAACCTTAATTGACCTAATAGACTTAAAAAAACACTAGATCTATGAAAATTTCTCTCGACCATGAATCATGCATATTTACTCTTCCGCAAATTGAATAAATGTATTCATATCTAATATAAAGTGAATCATTAAATTTGCCTTCTAATTTATTTATTTTTCTGGTATTTCTGCATGGGTGAAATTCATAATGGTATAATTTTAACAATACACACACACACGCACAGACACACACACACACACACACACACACACGCGCGCGCGCGCGCGTATATATATATATATATATATATATCGTTTATGAAACACTTCTAATCACAAAATACTTTTGCAAATACTCTAACTATAAACTATATAATATAGTATATATATACTTATAATATATACTCCATTTTTATAACCAAAGTAGTACTCTTTAAAAGTAATAATATATATAAATATTCATAACAGAAGTGAATATGAGTATATAAAGTATTTAAACCCGTAAAAAGTTTATTAAAAAAATTAATTTCAAAATGTCTAAATCACAGAGTTAAGATTGTTGACTTCAACGTACGGTTTTCAATATTGATTGATACTCAACTCTTGGTCCTTGCCAACTTTATCCACTCTTAAATCTCATGTCCTTGTTCGACTGTCTTTACATTGACGTCAATATTTCTGACAGATTTGTTTCAATATCGTAACACTGCTCCCTTCTCATTGTTAAGATGTGTTTTGTTAGTGGATGCATTGTACTCAATAAGTTATAAAATTTTATTTATGTTGAAATGTTTCACTAAAACCTAAACAATCACGTGACTTTAATTTCTGAAAAAAAAATATTTTAACATTGTTATTAAGTTACTCTCTTTTTCAATTTTTGGCTTAGCAAGAAAAAATTTATATCACCCCAAGTTTTGTATCGAACACCTGCTCATTGGGGGAACGCTATTTACAATTATGAATGAAACTTTGAGTATAAATGTTAGGAGTTTTAATTTTTTTAATTTAGGAAGATATGTAGAGGAGCAAATGAGATTCTTGCATAAAGAAGAGGTAGCTGCTAACGCCAATGCAGCCCACCGACATAGAAAATGCAACAGAGAAATATCGGAGAAAATGGCCGCAAACCTGGCTGCTCACTAAGAATCCAATAGAAGGAAAAACTGTGCCAGAAGAAAAGATAATAACCAACATCTGTCCATTCCACATACAAAAAAAAAAAATTTAAATGTTGAGGAATATTGATATGTGAAGAAATTTCTTTTTTATAATAAGTTTTCATATAGTGTCTATGTTTTCCTTAAATGATTTGTCTCAGATAGAGTACAGACATTGGTGACGCTATGTTTGTATACGTCACAGCATCGAAATGGCAGTCCTGAAATAGTGAATCAAAAAAATTTAAAAGGCTATAAATATTTATGTATGGTTACAAGGAATTAGAAAAAATAATGTTATAATTTTAGGTCAAGCGTACTAGAGTATATAGGTTATAAATTAAGTTTTATTTAAGCATCACACACAATCATGTTACCTGGTATTTTATTATTTAATAAGTCTATTTCTATTTGATAAGGTGTTTATTTTCATGAATTACAAACCTTTAAATGCTAGAACTGCTCCCTTTTTCGGAGCCCCCTACACGCACTCGCACATTTGCCTGGACGTCCCGTTTACAAGCAACCACATAAATCCAGATCACCCCCTCCCGTCTCCCACGCCCGGATTAAGCCTCTCCACAAACGTCAAGGTCATGCAATCCATAGGGGAAGAATAAATGACTAAAATGCGGATATATTAAAAAATGAATATTTCACAGAGATTTTATAGTAGTAGTAGCCTAAGAAATGAACACGTAGGGAAAACACCTGAAACTAATGGTGGGCGACCATCCAAGTAGCCTACTAATCATGCCCAGAGAAATTAGTTGTAATAGTTGTGCGTGTGTGTAAACAGGACATAAAATTATAGCCCACCGCGGGGATAAAATATGAGCTTAGATAGTAAACAGTAAACTGTTGTTATAGAATAAATATTTTGAAAACAATCCCAATGAAGTTAATACAATACAATAAAATTTATGGGTTACTGTTTTATTTTTATAATAAACACCATACTTTTTAAAATCTAAGAGTTTTATATTTTTTCACGTAAAAATAAATTGTAAAAACATCTATAAAATCCCAGATATAAACTCAAATATAATTCATTAAAACCCAAATTTATTTAATATAAGCTGAAGACATAATTAGGATTGAGGACCTAATACCAGCAATATACTTGTACTTCCATACATAGTGCAAGTAGGCCTGAGATTGTACTTACTTACTAGCCCTTGGCAGTTGAGCCATTTGGCGACTCGCTGACCAGTAGATATGGACATTCCTGAGGATGGGACTGCAGTAATCCTGGGCCTGGTCCAGGGCTGTGCAATCATTAAGGTGTTCGACATTCATAAGTTCACTACCACACAGTAGACGCTCCGGGGTTGGTTGCACATGAATGCGGTGAAGGTGCGCAGCAAGGTAATCATGACCGGTGCTCAATCTGAAAGCTGCAACGCTAACAGATCGGGACAAGTTTTGGTCAATTGGTCTACCCGTCACTAGACTTTCCTACCATTTTCCTGCTGAGAGCTCCCTCAATTGACCGTGATTGTGTTCAAGGCTAGAGATTGTGTTCCTGTCATATTTTATATATATATATATTAATTGTTTTACAAATGTAAGGTGGTAAAGGGTTTTACAACACACAAGGGAAACTAATAAGATCGACTAATTTACTCTGATATTAGTTAAAACTACTCTGTTTAACCAAACACTTGGAGAAAAGTTATTATAATTTATCAATTATTTGTAGTCATTGATTCTACACACTCAGGCGCTATCGTCGCAGGTATACGCTAGGGCCACGGAACTCCCCTCGTCTCTGATAGAAAAGTGACGTCATTGTCAATATAAGTTTTAAATGAATCAATATGAGTTTTAAAATGTAGAAATTTTTGTCAGAATATTTTATAAAATCCGCTATTCCTTCGTTTTTCTCTTACTACAATTTTTTTACTATATAATATGTTCCAAACGAAAAAAAAGTAATTCAAATGGCGAATAAAGAAAGGGGGTTTAAAGAAGGGGTTTGTATACCATTATTTAACGAAATACAGTTCTATCCTCACTAAAAAAGCTGTTGCTTAAACCTTGACTGCTCTCTACAAAACCAAATTATACTCTAAGTTAAAATTTGGCTGTATTACAAATAAAAAAGTGACCTATTAAAAAAGATTTGGTTGGAAAAAATAGTACAAGATAAATTTTGTATTTAAACTTCGATTTTTCTCATATTAGGTATTACCATTAAATCCACTTATCAAAACTTTCATAACTGTACAATCTGAAAGTTTCCTAATATAACAGATCATTATTTTTCAGTATATTTCTATACACGATGGTTACAACATAGGGTAATTGGAAAATATACGGTAAGGGCAGGTTTTGTTACAATGAAAAAACAAGTAGGCTAGTCACGTGGGTCCCAATAAACCTGTGTCAGAGAGAGTTACAGGTAAATTGACACCTTTTCAATTCGATAATCTATTAGTTTACGAAGAAAACATTTATATATAAAGTAACCTATCCTAATCGAATACTGTGTAGCTAAATATTTATACCGCTTTATAATAATGAATCCAAACATAAAATAGGCACGATAATTCCAAAAATAAATGATTGATAAAAAGAATATATTTCAACAGCGAGTATAACTGAAATGTTTACAATTAGGTATTTAACCGCCATCTGAGGTAAGTATATTTAAAATAATCTTTTTCTTTGTTTAGAATGTATTGCTAAATAAAATTTTACAACGAAAGAAATCGAAGCTTGAAAAGAACCTCGTGAGTAAACTTTAAGGTCATCTAAATAGTTAAATTGTATTCTTTGCTACGTAGTTTCTTTCTTGGGAAACCATTTTAAACGGCGGATTTTATATATTCCACAGATGCACAAACGTTTATGGGTAGTAAAAACGGCATCAGCTTGGCTATACAGTTCATAAAGCCTTTAACGCAAAGCTTCCATTTACGGTTACAGCCGTATTACCATTTACAAGTTGTGAAGCCGCCTAGTTTTGTGAGGAAAAGTATACAGAAAATAAATTTTTTGTGAATGGCATGAAATTGCCTCATTTTTATAACCCTTACTACTGGTTTTGATGTGGAAATAACATGGATTATATAACAGAACACCTGCATTATCCACTTAACTCCATAAGATGTTGATAGTATTTAGTGTAGCTTATACTGTATAACTGAAAGATGACAGTTCATATATAGTTAAATAGGTAAAAGGTGACAGTGTTTATATCAGCCAAGTTTTGGTTTATATTAATAGGAGTGTATCTAATAGTCAGTGTTTGTTTATTTAAATGATAGGTGATAGTTTATACATCATAAAGGTGATAGTATACGAGTATAAAGAATTCTATATTTAAGAAATTATTCAAATACTAGCCTAGCAAAATATACACAATTTTTTATGTGTTATAAAGAAATGAAATTTTGTTGGTCCCTAATTAAGCTATATTAAGATGTAACAAATAATCGGTTATGGTAGATTTATTTAGTAGAACAGAAACAAATCAAACTTTTAACACAAGTAACAGATTCCTCTGTAGAAAGAGTGGCAACCATTTTCGTGGGTTTTTCCACAACACTTTAATAGGTCATATGTTTTTTAAGACCTATTATATACTTAAAAATAGGTTAGGAAATCTATTTTATTTTTCTATAAGCATACCTTTCCGAACGGGATGCTGTTTAGCTGTATTTTAAAATAAATATATAGGTTCTATAACTGACTCAAAATGGTATAAAATTTAAAAAAAACTGTTCTATAAAGAAACATTGAGTTTATAAAGTTTCATGAATCATTAAAAACTTAGACAAAGAATATACTTTAAAATATATCAAATTTTAACTTCTAGTTGGGAGAGTTATAATTGATTTTCTTGTTTACACCTTCCATTGGGGTACCATACGTATATCTGAAATGATTCGACGTTGCACCGTATAATGTAAAAAATAACAAATAATTTAGTTTCAGTATCCAGACTTGTAATTAATATCAGGAACCATTTTCACAGGCATATCCCCGCTTAAAATGTTTAATATTCTATACCAACCCTTACAGTGTAAGTTTCGAAATTCTATTTCAAATTAAGAATATTCATAATTTAGTTCTTTAATATTGATTTTCCGATTATAATTATCAATCAATATAAATGTTTTTTTTAAATACACCTGGAAGAACAGTTATTGATAATTATATACTAAGAAGGCGAGAGGTTACCACAATATATCTGTGTACTATTTTCCAGCGTCACAGGAATCCGTGTCTCAATACACTTGTGAGATAGAATTTATTAGGCGAGAGGTTACCACAATATATCTGTGTACTATCTTCCAACGTCACAGGAATCCGTGTTGCAACACAATTGTGAGTTGGAATTTATAAGGCGAGAGGTTACCACAATATATCTGTGTACTATCTTCCAGCGTCACAGGAATCCGCGCTGCAACACACTTGTGAGATGGAATTTATAAGGCGAGAGGTTACCACAATATATCTATGTACTATCTTCCAGCGTCACAAGAATCTTTGTTGCAACACACTTGTGAGATGGAATTTATAAGGGGAGAGGTTACCACAATATATCTGTGTACTATCTTCCAGCGTCACAGGAATCCATGTTGCAACACACTTGTGAGATGGAATTTATAAGTGTATTTTCCCTCTACTGAATAGAACGGTTTCAGTTAGAAGAGAATTTCGAGTGAACAGCAAAGAGTTGAGCGACAGATGCACTACAAGTGTTGAATAAAACATGACTGTCATGTGCATATTGTGTAGCAGTATAATATTATCTTCGCAGCTGAAGCAGTTGCAAAAATATCACAACTATTAACCTCTACCAAATATAACTCCGTAACGCTAAAATTTCCTGTGAAATTTTAACCAAAAACGTTATTTAAAACACAATACTCCACGTACCTGGTTGGAATTAATCATGGAAGTATTTGCGCATTGGCTAAGTACATTACTCTTACTTCCCTATCTAAAAATATTTCATTCAATGACATTAGTAAAAACAAATTATATATTTTAAGTTTATAGTTGTGCAATATATTTTTTTATTCCTAATTTAAGTAGGTGGTTAAAAAAGACGGGTCATAAGATAACAATATAACAAGAAATACCATTAGAAATAAAACAGCAATCTACAAGGTTTCATTGATATTATTTTTTTAAGGGTGAAAAAACGGGTCTTTTAGTGGACTCAGAGGCTTGAGCTAAGAGGAGTTTGAGTGTTCTTCGGCAAAACTAGAGAGATCGGTCAAATGAACCCCAAACGCCTCGAAGGAAACAAGTTAAACGATTGGTAATGCTGGTAATTTCCAAATACCCGGTGGAAAAAGGACCTCACAATTAGGTTTAAAGGCTATATACGCAAATGATCTCCCCCACGACCTACACTTTAATACAAACCTACAATCTAGAGTAAAACTTATTTCGAACCCCAAAAGACCTGGATTTATGAGACTGAGTATATCTATCCAGAAGTTAGTGAAGCTCGTTAGAATCGTGAATGGAGAATTATGGGTATTTAGAGGGCGTGCACAGGAAAACCCCTTTATCACGATATTGAAGGGTGAGCATAGAGACAGAGTACCAACTAAACGGATCCGCGTATAGACTATAACATGTATGAGTAATAAAAAGCTACAAAATAATTTCGTATGTAGAGGATTTATTCAAAAAACCCAGTCTATTCGGTTTAATCTAACAGTCAATATAGTCAGGGAAAAAAATTAACTACATTTTTAGGTCGATATTTTGGACCCTTGGTGTTTCAAATGTCAAAAATACCATTAAAAAGTTACATTAATTTTTAATATGTAACAATTATTGAGCCTAGAAAACCGCAGGGCTCAAGATTCTGGGGAAATGGGTCAAACGTTATCATGGAATGAGTTAGAATTACGGACTAGCATTAGTACGCTATTGATGGGTCGGGATAGAAACAGAGTAGCCTACTCAACCGGTCCGCGTTTTAGACTAAAACCAGTATTAGTGATGGATAGAGAAAAATCATATCTGAACCAAATATATCAAGAAAATATCTCTGACATTAAATTTTATTATTGTAGTATGTTAAAATAAGTAAAAACACTTTTTTAAACAGTGTTATTTACAGTTCTATACGTGTGTGGAACTATGCTACACTACAATATTTTTTATAAATGAAATTATACCTATCAACTTTTCTATTCAACTTTTGCTCCTTACAACTGCCATGTAAGAAAGTAAGGATTTGGTATTTATGATAGGAGAATATTTACCTCAGGGATAAGAAGGAATTCTTTATTTATTAGTTCGGTATTCCACAGTTACGAAACTTAGTAGACTATTGTGTTATTATTCTGTGTTAGACACGAGGACAAAGCTTTTGCCTTTTGTGACCAAAAATTTCAGTTTCTCATTAATGAACTAGAATGTTGGAATTTTTGAAACGAATATTGCATGATCCGTTGTAATACTAAATTTCCAGCCAATTGAACAATTGTATAAAGTCCTTTTATTGGACACACCCTGATAGTAGCTATAAAGCGTGTACTACGTGGGGTAGCAAATAAAGTGTGAATGTCCTATTTAGCTTTTTCTTATAATTTACTTGTACAGAGCAATTGGTTAATTTCCCAATATCGCCGCACCAAACTTAATTCTATTTACCGCCAATCTCTTCATTAATGTAATAAAAAATATCTGCTTTTAATTATGTTAGGAAAACATATTGAAATAAAAATGTCATGTATTTAAAACTATCGACTTTGTAAATATAAATAAAAATAGACATCAATATTTCCTCCCCCCCCACAATTTCATTTCCTAAGACTACAAGTTTGGAGCTTGGATTCCTGGGGAATAGACGTGTTTTCGCAGATGTACACTGAATTTTTATATTAGCAGTTCTCTAGTTCACATCAAACGGGAAAGTTTTTTTGAGAAGCTAACGTACTAAATGTTCGAATGGATGATTTTTTTATATGGAATGTTTCTATATTACTCTACTGGAATCGTGGTTAATTTTGCCTGCTAATTGTCGTGCCTGAGACTTTACCCATTCCGATCTTGGACTGTCTGTCGGTGATATCTCTTCCTGTAGGCTTTGTTCCAAGTTAGTAGTAGTGCTCATAAGCCTCATCCTGCGCAAACCTTCTCTCAACAGATGGAATAATAAAAATCGGGCATTGGATTCAAAGTGTCATATGAGAACTTATCTTACAAAATCTGGCACGCGCTAACTATAGGCAAGAGTTTAAAGATGTGGGAAAAAGTTAGAAGATATGATGAAATAAAATGCAGCAACAGTATAATGTTACAATCTTTTTTTTTGTTTTAGGTTGAGAATCCGGTTTGAGTGTATCACAATATCACTTACGAAAGAGAGGATTTTGTATATATATATTATTGAGTTACGCACATAATCCAGAGTACATGATATTTGAAGATAATATTGAAATATATACATTTAGTGTCCCATATTTGAAGCAGATCAGCTCTCTGCCTGTGTTTGTAAAATGACGTATATAACTTAACGGTCTAATAAGGAATACTTTTGGAAAAAGTTTTATATATTGTAGTTTAACTCACGTAATGCTGTATGGAATGTAATTGATTATGGTTCAATGTCTCTCGTTTTCCTAAATGAACTGATGTTTTGAGTAATCTTCCCGGAAATATACGTTCCCGATTCAAAAACAAATTAAATTAAAACATTATTCACACTATTGGAATTTTATAAAGCTTATCTTAAGTATTTTCATCATTTTAATAATAGGTGTGGTTTTATCAATTACTTTATATGTTGGAAGATATTAAAATTCCCGTTACGGAAAATTATAAAATTTTAAATATTTAGTAATTTACTAAAGCCTTCAGTAATTTTATAAATGTTTTAGATATTAAATTAATTAAAAAATTATTATTTAATTTTTTGACAAATTCAAAAAATGTGGTAGAATTCTTTTACATAATTTGCTAGTATTTCAAAATTATTAAAGAGGATTGTTTTTTTAGATGTGAACAGGTAAAAACATTAGAAATCATTAGGAGCTAGAAAATGAATTAAATGGAATGTTTAATATACGGAAACTAAAATTATGTCACAAACGTAAAATCTTTTTTTTCTAAATTTTACACCATGTTCCCGTACACAGAAATTGTCAAATTTACAATTTTAGAGTCCATCTTTGTATACGCCCACGCAAGTGCTCAGTCAAATGGTTGCATGCATACATGTCCAAATTATTTATTTCTTAAGAAAAAATATGTAACATTTAAACTTGAAAAATTGTTTAATTTTTATTAAATTTCATTTCAACATTGGGTAATTAATCCCAATTCTTCAAAATGTATTTAATATTTGATGTAAGGAAACGCCTTATATTGTACAAAAAATATGTGAAAATGCAATTTATTTTCGATAAAATACCTAAGGAAAAGTTGGCTTGTACAGAATGTACAGCCTATATTCCTTGCATAGGCTATCCCTAACCAGATGAGGAGACTGATAAAACATGTTTAACATTCACATAAACTCTGTGGTAAGGGTTTAGGTGAATTTTATAAAATATTCAATGAATGTTTCAACGAATTTTTTAAAAATATTATAACTTTATTTACTTATATTATCTTGTGCTGTATATACGTAGTGGTATCGTTTTTTTCAGGAGAGCATATATACATACAATTGGCAAATTTGCAGAATAAAACATTTTTAAAGTATTTCTAAATTTTCGGATTTAGAAAATCTCTATTGACTACCAAATTATCCGGTTGCTTATAACAGGACTTCATCCCAGATTCATTTCGAAGCACTGAAAGTTTCCCAATCGTCTCAAGTATAGAACACAAGAATTCTTCGTTCCGGCTCTTTCTATAACTTCACCCTCACAATCCAAAGACAACCTGAAATAAGCCTTTTGTTTCACGCATTCTTTGACTGATTTGTTGTTTAATAAGCCTATATCCGCACTTTGTAGTTTATAAGATCTTGTGCTAATTTATTGTGGCTAATTTCTGGAGCAAAAGTAAAGAAAAGCAAAATACTTCAACTCTATGTCATGAAATGTCTATTTCATGTCTGTTTAGCATTCAACGAAACGGAAAAAAAATTAAGAAAAGAGGAATACAAATAATAGTTGTTACAAACCTCAAAAAAATATAATTCCTTGCGATTTAATATGTATTTTTGCCCATAGGTTTATAGTAGTAGTAGTCTAATAAACAAATGAAGGAAGGCATTTCTTCACATGAGCAAATTTGTTCAAAAGAAATAAACTAAAGGTTACCTGAAATTTTATCAAAGGAGTGAACTTGGTACTGTTTTACAGTAATTTCCCTAGTTTTCAATGATGGAGATTATCTTGCCAGTAGCTTCGCGTTACCAAAAGGCATGAACCCCTCTGATGGCATAGTAACCTTCACGGACTGCAGATCTGCTCTTCAGGCCCTCCAAAAAGGAAATACAAACCTCGCCCAAAAGATCAATACCCTCCTGTTTTTAATTGAGGAAAAGAAGAAGCTTTGTACGCTTCAATGGATCCCGGCACACGTCGACATCAAAGAGAACGAAGAGGCCGATTCTCTGGCCAAGGAAGCGAGGACCATCGAACCAGCCCCCGTGATTACAACATCTTCCGACGTAAATGCCGTTGCAAAACAGAAGCTCTGCCATAACAACCAAAGACAATCATAATTTCCCGAGATTAATTTTGACAGGGAAATAACAAAAACAATTGCCAGACTGAGGACAATGCACCTCAAAGACATGAAAATCTTGCCTGTTTGATCAAAAACATACCCTGAATGTAGGCACTGCCCAGGGATACAGGTTGATCCCGATCATCTCTTCAACTGCCGGCCCATCATTGCAGCACTATTTAAAATTGACTTAAACTGTTCTAGGGAGACTCTTTATACGGGCAAAACTGCAGATGTGGCCAGTGCAGTGCTTCACCCCTTTGGACCCGTGTAACTGTGCTCTCTCTGCCTTTCTCTGAAAACTTTTTTTCTTTTTTTTATTGTTTTTATTGCACTTGTCACACGACAACAACAAACAAAACCCATGAAACCCTCTCTCTCCAGTAAACTTGTGCAGCAATTAGACACATAGCTACCCTGTTGGAATTCCTCTTGCTGACAACGTGTAGCTATCAAAAAAATAGTTTTCCTTGATATAGACCTACCTGAATACACGTCTAATCTCTTGCCACTAAACCTACCCAGAAAACCTAACGTCCGTCGTCTAGTGATCATTAGACACCCCGTACTTTTAAAACTAAGTTAGCAAGAGTAATGCCCTTCCTATCGACAGCTTCCTCGTCATAAAAAAGCCCACAACTGTAAAGACCGTACCCTATCCAGTTACCTCGTAGTAACAAAACCCTCGTAAGAACTGTAATATCCATCCCGTAACAAAAACCTCGTAGAAAAAGTAATGTCAGTTATCTCACTAATTACCTTGATTTGTCAAATTCACCAAAGGAATAGGATATGTCTCGATCAACACGCCGTTCGAACAAACCGCTTCTCGTCATCTTTATGGCTATAGCCTTGCTAGTTATCTCGGTCAAACTACTATACGTCGCTACCTCAATATTAGGAACCAAGAAGTTTCTCACAGGAAACTCTACAAATTCTAGTTTTAGTCTCGAACCTAACTCTTTTGGAGGAAGTACAAGATTTGAAATTGTGTATTTCACCATTTGTATAAATTTCCATCACCCTAATTGGCTTTCTATTTCACCTTCCTATTTAACTAACTCAGTGATGTTACATGGAAAACATGTCACCACCTAATTGAAAATCTAACCACAGTATGCAATTTCCAAGAAAACAGAAAGTAGAAGAAGATTAAATAAAAGAGGCGGCAAATACACACCGCTTTAAACAAAACTTGTTTCTGCGCTAAGTAAAAGCTTAGAAAATAGTTCTTAGTTGTTGAGAGAAGGCTGAAGTTAAAGGGAAGTAATGAAACAAGGAAGGAACACGTATACGTTAGCCTCCAAACTGATCAAACTACACAAGTTAGAAGTGTTAACGAGCAAGTTTTACTCCTTTCGTTTCTTTTCATTTATCTAGGTTGAATAAAAAAACGAATAAGTTTCCTTTCCTTAACTCACAAGTATCACGTTTGAGTTAGTAAATAACTTATTGTAGGTTACTTGCTAGGGGTCGGTTTCAGAGGTGAATTGAAAGATGGGGTTGAATAGGTGTTTCCCCTGGTCAAAACAAACCCACGAGGTATCGAGTGACAGAAATAATTTCTTTAAAAAATTTTAAACAAAATTAAAATGTGGTGTAGGATAATCTAACTATAGGTAAAATCAAAACCTGTTGAAAACATGGATATTGCTTCTTATGTAGTTAATGAGTCTAGAATCACTATATCATTATTTTCGTTTTATTGTGTGTGAGTGTTTACTTAAAATTTAAAAAAATCACAAACACTAACGTTTTTACACACACGTAAGGAGAGAGAGAGAGACAGAGAGAGAGAAAGAGAGAGAGAGAGAAAGAGAAAGAGAGACATGATACAATAATACTGTAAGAGAAGAAAAGGAAAGGGAGATTCCTTGCTGAAATATACTTTCGGTCTCCTTGAAAGGCTTTTCTTCTTAAAAAGAATAACGAGCTCACTTGCCATTTTTTAGTATTCTTCTAACAAAGGCCACCCTTATAACGCAGTCCTGACACAATAACAAACCTCATTGTTAGAGAGAGCAATTCTTACCTCTCCTACTTCAGACAAATAAGATTATCATTTATTATTGTCTTCTCTTTCATAAGCATTAATTTTATACGGTAATTCATACAAGTCAATGACGAGTACTGATATAAAGGTTTTAAAAATTATATCCCTGTAGTAGGTATCTGTACCCATTATGCCTATCTACGTCTGGGGGACCTCATAGGTTGGTTACTATCACAAGTAATAAATAGGTTGTTATAAAAGCACGCAATGGGTATACAGGAAACTGCAAAAGTCAGGAACAGAAAACTACCATATTTAAAGTCTTAAAAAATCCAAACGAAAAAAGTAGTCTTCTACATTTACAAATTTCATCTAATTTGTTTGTTTATGTTTTATTTAAATCCTCAAGACTATTAAATACGATAAAATTACAATAAGAGAATTGTACTAAAAATTAAAATCGTTATAATACAAGTAGAAACATATTAAGTGTTGGATATAAGAGCCAATAGAATAATATAAATAATATTGTAAATACTTAAAAAAGAACTTTTTGTTGTCAACATTATTAGTGTAATATCATATAAAATGAAAAATCCAATTTATATTTTAAAAAAGCTTTTTTTATAATTTATGTTAAAATAAAAGACACATTCACATATATACAATAGCCCGTCATTTATCTTAAGTAGTATAAATTAAATCATTAATACTCAAATATAATAAAATTAGACAAAAATATAAATTACGAAGTTACAATAGCTTGCCCGTCCAAAAACAAAATAATACGAGGAGTTATATTTGAAGTATAATTATTTTCAATTTCATTCTGACTATAGTAAGTTGTAAAAGATTTGTTAGTAATCTGAAAATTCCTTATATGCTACTATTATAAATATTGAAACGGTTTAAGCTATTTTACGATTTAGGTAATTATTTACAAGGTGCTTTGACTTAAGAAACAAAACATTAATATTCAAGTAATCAGCTTCGTACTTGTTAAAATTCTTTATATAATTACGTCTTATACTTACGTGCAGCGAGTTGATAGCGACAAACTCTGTCCTGGTTCTTCAGGAATAACCCCAATGCTTTCAAATGTGTCAACGACAAAAATGAGTCAAGTAAACCTCTGCCATCAAATTCGGTCGAACCACTAAATCCTTTCTTTACAAAAAAAAGAGTTTCTGTCAGTACAACTCTTGACTAACTCAAACTCTTTTACTAAATGCAAAGTAATATTATTAGGCGGTAGAACCACTAAATACTTTCTTTTCAAAAAAAAGAGTATCTGTCAGCTCAACTCTTGACTAACTCAAACTCTTTAACTAAATGCAAAGTATTATTATTAGGCTAATAATGGCCCACAACAATAGATTCTTTCATATCATTCCTCTTATGATCTTTAATTATATTAACTCTGACCTGACCATTGATTCTATTTCTTCGAAACTTTTACCCTCTTGTATCTGCTATAACTGACTAAATCCTACTCATTTTCTTTTTCGTCCTAACGTTTTCCAAACTTACCACACTCTTTTTCGAGAACTAATAGAAAAATCTCTGATATACGACTTGTTTTGTTATTTAATTTGAAATTATTGTGTTTGTGGCCTGACGGTGTAGCAATTTGATACTACGTATGTATTTCTAAAAGAAGCCTTTCTGCAAACTTTAACAAAAGGAAACATTTACTAATGTATGCCACCTTATTGCACTTGTTTATTTTTGTATTGTTTTAAAAAGCTTTGATACTCTGCTACTCTTCTCCTAGTTTTATTATTTAGTTGTGAATAGTTCCATCTTTTTTCACAATAGGCACATGACACAATCCTTCATGCCAGCAAGACCTGGTAGGTAATGTTTTTATTTCACAGATTATTTGATGTTTAATAGTTCTATATGTATTTATGTGTTAGATATAGGTTTCATTGCGAGAATATTGTGAGTGTACCTCTGTGTGAAATGCTAGCGGTAAAGTGTTAGTAAATAACTGCTAATACTGGATAAGTATTACGAATTGCTATTAAATTACATTTAGTATAGTCAGTATACATTTTTAGATTACGCAAAAATTACAGTGAGGGATTTATAGCTTGATGTAATGTCTAGTACAGTTTAACGTTATGTGCAGAGTATTTTACAAAGAATTAGGCCGTTTAATTCTGAAAAAATAAAGTTTGTTTGTGTAAGAGATTAATATAAAAGAGAAGAATCAGAATGGTACGTATCAACAGCTTATAAGTTATATAACAGGGACAGCCATACAAAGGTAAAAACATTAGGAAATTAAAGCTTATAGTAATATTTAGTACACAATTACATTCTGTGCCTTGAACTATATTATGTTTTAAGCAGTTTAATTTTGAAAAATAATGGTTTTTTGTGGAGTATATAATAGTATGAAAGAGAAAAACGGAAACCATACGATATACCAGTTTATAAATAAATAAGTTGCAGACAAAAAAATTCGAGGGTTATAACGTTATCAATTGACAAAACTAAGACTTGAGATAACGTATTATAAAACATATAACATATTTTAATACAGGTATGTCCAGTCTTCATACGTCACAGTCTACATACGGTGCATTTTACCAAAAGATATGAGAATGCGGACGCTATGTAACTTAATAATGAAATAATAAAAGTAAGTTGTAAACATTACAACAATAATAATAGAAATTACTATTTGGGTTAGAGGGAAAATGAATCAAATAATAATTCCGACTAAACATTGTTATTCCGAACTAGAGCTTGTACACGAGTACACTACTACAATTAACACAGAGCTTCAACTTTCGACAAGCTAATTAAAAACTTAACTGAGAATACATAACTGGTGACGTGAAGGAAAATAGGTGAATTTAATGACGTACCATAGAGTCAAAACTCATATTTTTCGATGTTCACTAATCTTTTTGAAATCTCCAAATTATACAGTTTTTGAGATATAAAAAATAGGTATCGATTTATATTGATAATAATTTGGAAACAATTTGCATAATCATATTGTAACATATTCACTTTTCTTATTTCTTTGAAAATTTATAAAATTAATTTCAATTTTTAGAAGAGGAAGTCACGGAAGTAGGTTCAAGGCCCTCAGTTGAAGCATTGAACAGGCTTCCTTCAGTAACGATTTCCCATCAAAGTGGCTAAATTATTAATATTTAACTTGAAAAAAAGCATATTCTAATACCAAATTTGCTAAATTGTATGTTATTAAAAAATTGAAATGATAAAAGTAACAATATTTTGAATAAATATTGTTTGAAAAGTTTTTATTATTTCAATTTTCCAAATTCCGTTTAAAGTAATATTTACATAGAAATAAAAAATAGATATTATAAATCATTACTATGCTCGATATATTTCATTAGACGTACAAAATGTGTATGTAAACCTCCGGTAGAGAGCTACTATAAAATAGTTTCATAAACGTTTCGTTTTATTTTTAATGTCACAGTATCAAGAAATGATAATTTGTGTATACTATCTTATTTAAGATGCATTATGTTACTGATGCGGTAATAAATAACCTGAAATGATGGGAGAAGAATGTGTTGTGCGTAGGTTATACTAGAGAAAGTTTTGTTTGTCAGAAGAAAGCAATATCAGCTGTTGACTGCATATAATAAAGTTCCCATTTTCTGGGAGAATAGCTCGCGCGTAAACGTTCGTTTTACTAACACAAGGGCTCTCCTTCATTGTTTTCCCAGAGACGTATCGATATAAACTAAAACCCCTTTGATATGCTTTTCAAAGTTTAGCGATAAAACAGCGTATTGAATGGGAACACTTATTACACTGGAATAGAATTGATTATGAATTAGGTAATAATCATTTTACTATTTACACGTATACAAAAATAAAGTACCGCAAACCTAAAGTGGTTAGTTTTATTGTAAATTAAAATCAGTCAATATGCTCTTATAAATAGTTCAAATTACATATACGTACCCACATTTACGTATGAAACTATCTGCTCCAAAAATAAAAATGTTATTAATTAAAATTAAATTACAAACATTTAGCCTATTAATAAACTATATAGCGGTCCTAAATCTATAGAACATATTAGAACTATGTTATTTTGTAAAATTTGTTTCGTAGTTGTTTACTGACTTATTCATTACAGTTATGTAGGAAAGTGAGGAGTCGTTATGTTACAAGTATTGAATGGGACAAGATCTTATAAAGAAGGAATACTCTTATACTTTATATGACATTCCACAGCTGTGTTATATAGTCTAGCAAAATATATATCTCTGTAAAATATAGCGCTAACTAGAACGTAGCCCTTTGAATCTAATTTTACGTTTATAAAATCTAAATTTACAGAAATAAAAACATTTTTCTCAAAAAGGGTTTTTAAGGAAGGGTGTAAGCTGGCTATTTTATATTGGCATTATATTTTACTCCACCTACCACCATGCCACAAAATGTTATATTTGGTGGGGAGTGCGTAATAAACGGGAGTATATTGCAAAGAGAATGTTTGTTAGAGTAAGGGCATTCAGTGATCTACAGTCTTATGGAAAACGCTATAAGGTGATCATTTAATAAGGTAATGTGAACGAAATCAAATATTTCTTGGGTTTCCTCCTATATTGTGTGGCTTCCACTTAACTAAAATATAAGTCGAGTAATTGGTAGACGAGAATTGTTGATCCAGTGAATAGAAACAAAAAAGAGAATAGTAGATAGGAATAAAAACGGATTGTGGAGAATGGCTTATGACAAAAAATACCAAATAATTTTTTTTTCATTTTATATAGTTTATTCACCTTAGTAAGTTTTGTACATTATATATGTACAAGAAAATACGTTTGTGTTTTTGTGTTCAGGTAAGCATTCTGTTCTCAGAGATAACACTACCTATTCCACGGGTATTTACCATGTAATGAGAACGTTACACTAATCCACAATTAATTTAGGACTATATAGATTTCTTCCTTTATTCTTGGTTAAACAGAGATAAAGGACTCTATAAAACACAAACTAAGTCCGCAGTGGGTTGTAATTCTTCCTGAATTGCTACCCTTGCTCCTACTTATATATATATATATATATATATATATATATATATATATATATATATATATCGCAATATGTATTCTTTTGTATTAATAAAGATCTAAGTCGAAATACAAATACAAGAATTATAATTGAATTTACAATTATTTACAATTCAAAGCTTTTCGTTGGCTAACAGTACGACGAAAATATATATGTTTAATATTCCTGATGATGTTGGTACTGTTAGTCAACGAAAAGCTTTGAATTATAAATTCAATTATAATTCTTGTATTTGTATTTTGACTTAATTCATTATATGTATATATATATATATATATATATATATATATATATATATATTTATTATTTTCTCAATTACATAAGGAATAATAAACCATAGTATTAGTGATTAATCAACAAATACCCAATTCTCTTACAACAACCACGTCTACCCATCTGCATCTTGAAAATTCTATAACAAATAAAATGACAATCATTTTACTAAGCACATATTGTAAACCAATCTTTGCTCATCCACGTTATAAACATACTAACTGTTTTTACGTCTATTAGTAGTTTTATTTCAATACACAATGCAAAATGACGTTATTATCCCCTGATGCATATTTTTCGTATGCTCACATGATTCCATGAGGTGATTCTTTCCACAGACTAATAAGATAATATTTACAACTTTAGGGAAGAAAAGTGGAAGTAAAGCGTGAGGGGGTCGTGACGATTAGATGTAATGTTTCACTTCTATACAAGTTTTTACTTTACGCTCGGTGAATTATCTTTCTTAAAACGCTTTATGTGTTAAGGTGTAAGCTAGTTAGTTTTAAAAAGTTAATTCTATAATGATTTTAGCAGGGTGTGAGGGAAATGAGTCTATTTAAAGTTACCAGAGGTTGATCTTGATTAAAATGGTAATGTTCTGTAAGTCGGTGTTATAAAAAAGTTAATACTATTAGCAAATATAAATAATGTAAGTTACGCAGAAAGGATAAACGCAGTACTTTAAGGATTTTGTTTATACTTTTCAGTTTTGTTACTATGTTTAAGATTTTTCTGTAAAATAATTTATTAATAACTTATTACATTTAATCCGAAGCTATTTAATTTTATACCATGTAAATGAATTCTCCAAAAATAATATCAAAGTATTTTGAAATATAAATGTAATGGATTTAAAGTAATTTTATTTTCAAGCACAGAAGAATTTATAAATCAGACAGTAAGTAAAGGAAAAATGTTAAAATATTGTGAAATACTGTTGTTTTATTCTAATACTAATCATTATTTTAAAAAGAGTTACATTTTTTTGCAATACCAGCCATAGATTATGTTATTAATGTTAACGCAAAACGGATCTAATTATTTTTAACGTAGGTTCTCACGGGGTAAGGCCCCATAAGGCAAGTGGTACCTTTGTATATACAGACGTCGTCCCCTTTCCTGGTATTCCCTTATAAACAGCTTTACGAAATTGTTGTTATACAATATAACAACCATAATAGATTGGAAAACGTATCATTTCTATATACATTTCATAACAACGTATTAATGCCGTATAGGTGATCGCAGCTAACATTGATGTAGTTCGCTATGCTGGTGGTAAGAGCTAGTGTAGCGGTGACGGACTTCAAGTGTGTGACAGAGGCGGTAGTCTTCGTACTTGTGGGTTAACGTGGAATGTTAGATTAGGTCTTGACAAAATGAGGCGTCAATGCATAAGTAATGCAATTAATATAAAAGACAACTTTGAAAAAAAATCACAAAGATAATGCAAATGTTGAAAAATTACTTTGCCCTGAGTGGTTATGCGTACTATTTAAAATAAGGTCTAATGTAATTATTGGACACAAACTGGGAAAAATTTGTAATAAAAAAGAAACACAAAATAAACGAAATGTTGTTATAAACCTTATAATAAATTGAAACAATAAATAATAATAAAATTTATAGTAAACATATGAACAATAAACAGAAATTTCTTTTCATGCAGTTCCTAGTCCTGTTTATTTAGGTAAATAATTAGAGTAGAGGCAAAAAGATGCAGAACATTAGTTTAGGCATCACCTACACTTACCTACACTTGTTATTCAAGTCGTTATTGTGATACAACTGTTGGATTTATATAGGAATTGGGACAAAGCCAAAATGAACTCTGGCGCCAGTTACTTATGTTTCCTTAAATGTATTGTTGTTTATAAAACTATACTTAATACGTTTTGATTAACACTGGAGTGCTCGCGTGGTCTACTATTGTAGGTCAGAGGTGTTGGGTTTTTTGGTTACATTGGGTTTACAACATTGCAAGACCTTTGAGGCTATCTTTATCTGTTCATCCCACCACTAGATTAATTTCAGTGGAATGGTATTATCCAACGTAAGCGTATTGATTATTTACGAATTTTATATTAGTGTGGCCTACTATTGTAGTCCACGCGTGTACTATCATCACAACTATGCCTTTATGCTTTTGGTTGTATATATAAAATTTCAATATCATTGTAATCTTTTCTCATATGTGTTTTTTTTTTAATAATTTGTATAATATTAAATGAGATTTATGTCTCAAAGCAGACATTTTAAATTTTATTGCAAATCTTGCATAGGTTAAAAATATTCATATTTTGGAGTAAAAATGTTAGTATTATTTCTTTATAAAATAAAATGGTATTTTCTATATATGCATGTTTTATACTTATTTTAGAACGATTCACCATATTATAAAGGTATTAGCTAGTGAACATCCGTACAGAAAAAACACAAAATATACTACAATAGTAGTACACGCGAGTACTCGTGTTCCAAAAATTCCACGCGAGTACTCCAGTGTTAAGGAGTGGAACAAGACAGAACGCAATAAGACGCAGTTTTGTCAGCACACCGCAAAAGTTGTATGAATATTAGTCAGGAAAGTACAATGTATATTGACAAAAAAATTTTGTACTTTGGTTTAAAAAAAAAAAAAATTGGTCTTTGTTTATAAGATTTTGTTTAAAAAAATTGTCTTTAGTTACTTTTTCACATTTACTGTTAACTGACCCTAATATACTTGACGTTTTTTAAAAAAAATTGCTTTAAAGCAACAGTAGTTTTTTATTTAGTTTTAAATAGTTAAAATTAGCCTATTTCCCAAATAAGTTATTAGATCAATATTTTTAAATGGTAAAATACGTAGACATATTCATTGTTTTTATTTATTAACCTTGGTGGATGTTGGTGTTGTTTTTGTTGTTTTAGGCAATCGTGAAACTACGATACTCAGTAGTTCAGGAGTGACAGTTCTGTTTCTATACGATTTCGATTATCGATATTACCGAAATCAATTATCTAGATGTAGCTATACGATTACTAAATCTTAATTACATGTCCTATAAACAATAGTTGTAATGTAAAGTTGCTTCTCACCTCCACCGCATTCCTTTGTTACCGACCCCGGAGTGTCTGCTGTTATGTGCGTAACTTATGGATTCAGAACACCATAATGATTGCACAGCCCTGGACCGGGCCCTGGATTACTGCAGTCCCATCTTCAGGGATGCCCATTTCTACTGGCCAGCGCGTCGCCAAATTGCTCAACCGCCAAGGGTGGGCGTTGGCTAGTAAGTAAGTAGTAATTAAAACACGCGATTAGATGTTGGGTTAAATGAGACGATAATCCATCACCTACTTGAAGCATACCCATTGTTTGTCAGATTTGATGAGCTACAGTTATTTAATGCTATATTTGCAAATGTAATGTACTTGATTGAATTAATACTATAACAACCTTACATATTTATAGGTGGCAGCACTGTTATAGAGTAAATAATTCTACTCATAATTCCGGCTGAAGACCAAGGCCCGTACTCAACATTCCCTATAGAATTTCAAATTTACAAAATCGTAATACAAATTTATTATATAAATATTTCTTTACGGGGATTAATGCGTCTAGAGTAAAAGTTATGTATTTTTCCTCAATATTTTAACCTTTGTTCTTTTTCAATGTTTACAGTTTTAACTAAAAACGTTATATTTCATAGCATATATGAAATATATTAACATGTATTACATAACTTTTTTTTACTAAATATTGTAAAATGACGAAAAACATTTCCTGATTATCGGCCAGAGGGATGCGATAAGTATATATTACAAGAAGGTAGCCACCATTATCGTGATCTCACTCAAAACGTAGTTCTATAGGATTGAGATTTTAAGAAAATGTTATTATAAAAACGATCTATATTTGTATGGAAACAAAAAGAGATGTTCAGCTAAGTAGGCTACTCATTGCGGTATTTCAGAAAGCAATAAAATTTTGATTTTAAAACTGTTTAACTCAAACTAAAGGGTTAAATATTTATTCGCGTATCCTACGTTCACGGAATTGCGCAATTTCAATCCGCTGATTTTACAGTATACGGTAATTTGTAGTACTGTGAGACAATATGTGCCAAATAACTTAATTAATCCATTCTCAAAGAAAGTATCTGTATGTACCTTGAATAAAGATTTCAGTCTGGTTTAAATGGTCACTTTTGCAAAAACGAGAACAAATCTTTATAAAAATAATTTAATATTATATTTTATAAAATAGCAGTTTTTGATCCAAGCCCGACTATAGTTAAAAAAATGAGCTGTTTACATTAAGTCACCTATTCCACTTTCCATGAGGTTCGCTTATCTACACTAAAAAGATCGTTCCATCTAACCAATCCCTCAATCAGGTATTCCACAATCTGTGTCCCAATGTAGCTATTCTGTCACATCTCCATTTCCATTGTGTTATTTTCGTTACACAGCCTAATTGTCTCATTTTCCATACATAGTTCTGTCCTATGCACATAAGTCACACCAACTTCATGACAAATTGAATACAAATTAAAATGGGATAAACAAGTTCTTCTTGATTTTTGATTTCATAAAATAATGTTGATAAACATAACAGACGCTTACCTGTAAGAATTTAAATCATGTTACTTTTAAAAATTCAAATTACTCACTAAAAAAAATAGGTTCAGGTCTTATTTCACACTTTTTAACTGATAGCAGTTACTTCAATAGCGGTTTTCTAAAAATTGTTGTGTAATGTAACAGTAGTTTATTTTTATTTAGTATTAAACATAATTAAAACTAACAGTCAGGTTGTAACACTCTTAAAAATAAGGTGTTACATATAAATTCATTTATATATTTAATTTTTATTTAATAATTATATCGTCACAATATAAAAGAACATTTTTGTTTTATTGGTGCACATTTGTGAATCTAGCCAAGGTAGTAAGCGCCCCTAGCGGGCGAAATTGAAAAATACGAGTTAGTAACTTAAGGTAATTAAGTACATCACGCCATGTGACGTAAGCATGAGGCGATACATGAGAACCAATCATAATATTCATATATATAAATAAGGGTGGGAGTTTGTTTGAAAATTTCAGTTGCAACGGCCCAACTTCTCAAAAAGTATCGGAACGAGACGGACGTGATGGCATTTTCGGACATAGCTTAAAAATTTGTAAGCTTCTAGTATTTAATGGGGGCCTTAAAAGGTTTAATCAAAACCTAAAATGTAACCGGCTTCAGATTTACAAAACTTTATCGCCAGAATACAAGTGTTGGGGTGAACGTTTCTGTGCTGCAAGCTATATGGGTAGATTCAACTTACGATCAAATGCCATACTGAAATTACTTTACAATGTAGAGTTTTATTCTTTGAATGCTTTGGGGCGAAAGGGGCCCTGTAGAATCCCTTTCAGCAAAGCAGAAGTAGAAACAGATGTTCCAACTGTGTTTTATTAGATAATGAAGCCCAGAACAATGTTTTCTGTTTCTGTTTTATGGAGGTGATTAAAAAGAGCTACTTATTTCACTTCGCACTCTTGTTTAATGGTTCGTAGCTACGAATTTCACTTCATTGCTAGTTCATTCAAAACTAGTTTAGAACAACTGTATTATAGAAACGATTTGGGGCATTTATTTCAAAAAATGTTTACACAAAAATAATACATTTTTAAAAATAATATGAAAAATTCCAGTTTAATTTGAACACAGAAAATACTTATTTAACTAGGGAGGCTGCTTCCGCTTCTCTCCGTCGTTGCCTTCGCCATGCCTGCTGCTTGCTCCACCACCGGCGTTTAGTCCTGAGCTCTTTTACCACATAGTCTCTCATAAGATCTTCGTAGAGTTTGATGAGCTACAACGAGCTCAGTAATTTTCCTTGAACGATGTCGCAAGCTCGTTGTCCGGGATTAGCTCAGAACCGGTTTCCTCAGCTTCTTCGGAGTCCCAGAAGAAATACTTCTTCTTCAACTCCTCGCCGACGGCGGCGACGCCAGAATCTCTCCCAGCCGGTAGCCACAGCAGCAGGAAACTCCTTGTACTCGGTGTTGCGGTACTACCTCTTACGAGGGGGGGCAGTCTTCTTGGATACCGCAACAGTATCCGGCGGCAACGACGACGACGACGCAGCCTCTTTTCTGTCCGAAGGTGTTGGCGGCAGCACTTTGGAGGAGACTGGAGGTCCCCCGAGGACCTGGCGATCGCTTCTCGGTGAGGGCATCTGCTTTTGTCTCTTCTATCGGCGGGGCCGGGACTCGTGCTTGGGACAGCCGCCGTGCCGCTTGGACGCATGTCCAACGGTCCCGCAGTCCTTGCACTGACCGCTCCGAGTCGTCACCCTTGATGTCCTGACCGTGACGACACATCCCAAGTGAATCAACTATCTGTAACACTGTGTTCGGCACAATCTACTTCTGCTTCGACTGTTTTCTGCCAATCAAACATCCAAATATTATTAATATTCCTAATCATAAATTTTATTAAGAAAAATATTTCAAACCACTAGTATTTTTCGAGATCATACTATCTATCTCTCTCCATTCCTCTATCTCTTTCATCTCTTTTTTTTATTTACTAAAACTTGGTTAATTTTAGTTTTTTTTATTCTACTTTATATATATCTTCCATCATTTTTTGACGTATAGTAACTGACTGTTACATACAAACAGGGCAATCTAAATCAGTTTAAAGCAGCTTTACTCCATTATGTTGTAATGGAAGTTATAAAATTAATTATTTATGTTGTGTTCATGCTTAAATTTCATCAGACAAATCCATAAAATTATGGGTTTATTGTAAATAAGTAAATAATATATCGTAACTCTGCCGTGATTTTATAATTAATATAACATTGATATATGATTGTGTGCTAAAGATCTAACCCCAATCTATGGTGAGGTATATCTCGCGAAATCTCGCCCCAGGGATTAATTCAAGGATTTGCCGAAGTACAACATCGTTTAACGGATACTCACGGTTGAAATTTCAATGATCCCTTTGAGGTTTCCTTGACTTGGCGGTTTTCTTATTACATAACCTAAAGAACATAGTTTGGGTAAATGATTTTGATAAATAAATAACAATAACCCTTGCTACAAATATTTAAACACCCTTGATGTACATTTCGCCAACACAGCATCATCAGAAGGTTACAAACATACTAAATGATTTTGTTTACACTATTTTAGATTAAAGTATTAATATATGTCAGCCAGCAGCAATTGTCATCTAAAAACACAGTTAACCATTCTTGGATCAGGTCTTGTATAAGAAATTATGCTCTAGAAGAAAGAACCAGATAGTGGAAGAACTTGAAAAACGAGAAGAATCAGGTTTTGGCAAGAAGTAAAAGAACACCAATATAGTCTTTCTAGTTTTCTTCAAGGCAAGATTTTTGAGAAGTTTTTTCTATTATAAAAAAAAATGTCACATTGTGTACACATTGTGTGGTTAACTTATATTGAAGTTACAAAATACTTCATTCCAGAATACTTTAATACTTCATTAAGCACTAATGTTTTTTTTTTGTCAGAGATATAAACAAACTTTACATTTTACGAATTCTGAACTAACAAATAATTCAGTGCCAGACACTAATCTAACCTGTAACACCCTGTAAATAAAAGAATTTGTAGGCTCTACTAATTCTGTTCCTATCTGACTACGTCCACATTTTTTTTTCTTGTATTGCCGCATATTAGGGTGTTAAAGCCTTAATACAAACTAAACGGGTTTTCACTATACAATTCATATCTGTTCTAAGTACCCGTTGTGTATCATGAATTTTATGTAAGTATTTGATTATTACCAAAATAATAATGTTTTATCTCACGTTAATTTTAAAAGTCTTAGTTTTGAAAATAAAAAAAAGTGTTTCAGTTTTGTTCTTCATATGAAAGCGAGATCTGTGCACGGCCAAGAGTTTGGTGTGCTCATAAAGCCTCATAATTTGTGATGTACTTTTAGGTAGTGCTATGAGGGACCTGTTGACGTTATGTTCTACAAACGGAAAATTATGGCTTTGACAGAGTAGCTCCATAATGCGGCCTATAAGGCACTCATTTCCACAGGGTCATAATAAACATGATGAGCGTTAATAGGGTAATAAGGTAATTAGTTATTTGATAGAAACGCTATTATTTTTTTCAATCTGCCCTCAACAGCCCTGTTATTGGATTTTATGTAACTACAAATAGTTAGTTATCCTCCAATCATACAGCCAAAACAAATAAGATTTATAAAATATTAACCGTTGATACTGGAAAATAAGATTAGCATATACTATATTAGCAATTACTGCACTAACATTTAACGTTTTATTAGATAAAGTTTAGTAAATAGTTTACATAGGTCGACTAGAGTACAGATAGAAATACTTAATTTTGAAAAATGTATAAGAGTGTTTATTGTTAGATATGAAAAGGACAATTATATTGAAAGAATGTACGAATTACTTCAGTCAAATAATGAATATTCAGTCCTTTTATGTCTAGATGGGATGAATTAAATGCTGTGACCCTCAGCAGGCACCATTGCGTTGAAAAATTCGTGTCCTACCACTTGAAGATTTGTTGCAACGTTTTATATCCAATTATTTCAATATATATCCAGTTATTTACAATTATCTAGAGCTTCACGGTATATTTCTCCTAAATGCTTCATACGATTGCAGATGCAGGAGGGTAAACGTGAAGAAGATGAGGTTAGAAGAACAAACAAACGTCTTCTGTTCTATATGAAACTTTATAGTAATAAGTTGAAATTTCTAAGTAAGGTTTTCTAAAATCCTACAATTGTCTTACGTAGCACGTACAGAATAATGACTCTATATCCATTGTCAGAGGGAAATGGGACGTTTCGCCGCGTCCGGTTCGTCGCGGCCGTTTCGCCGCAAGCCCTTTTCGCCGCATGCCCGTTTCGCCGCTAGCCCGTTTCGCCGCTAGCCCGTTTCGCCGCAAGCCTATATAATGCTAAATGTTTCTTCCTCAAAAATGGCGTACCGTTAGAAGTTCAAAAAAAATGTTCAATCCAAAATACTTATAATTTATTCCACGCTTAGTTATAGTTTAGCTTAGCAGTATTACCTGATTCTTATTTCTGTTTTGTATATAGGATGTTTGTAAAACATTTCATAAAAACATTAACCTTTGAGTAAATTAATTCTCCGAATTTAAATATCAAGTACTAATCCGGAGGTTACTTTCGACTGTGGAATCTCATTATTCTCATACTATTCACAACAAAATACCAAGTACTTGAATAACGGTAAATGACCAACAGCGGGTGATTAATGCTCATTATCGGATAACTATTTTCTTTTGATAAATTGTTTGTTGCCGAATGAAATTTCCCAGAGTTTATCCAGATAATGATAATTAATGGACTAAGGACTAAACGAGTACACAATTTTGAAAATATACCATTATTAATTTACCTGGAAGATATTAGGTTCATGCAACGGGTTTATCAATAATTAGTGGTAATTATTTGTTTCTGGTGAACTCAAAATTTTAGTAAGAAAGTGGGGACTATAGTTTACCTATAGGCTATGAAGGGATGTATATATAAATAAAACTCATAACTAATTTTCAAACCCTAAAGTCAATACGCATTAGCTTAGTGGTATTAGTTAACAATGGAAGGAGTAGTTCTTGAATCTAAGCGTGGTCAGCAGTAGTTTGCTGATGCTGGGTTTCTAAACGCCAGCAAATTGCTGCCAGTCCTAAGCCTCGGAGAATGTGTGAAGGAAAGTTTATTCCGTATTTTTCTTTTAACATAGAAAAATATTAGAAGTCAAAATTCAACATCAATCCGTACATGTAATAATTATAACTATCAAACCTTTCTGTATGTGTGAGGATTACATAAGTAGTCGTCTCTTCAATTATTAAGTAAGGTTCTCCGGGCGAAACGGGCTTGCGGCGAAACATGCTTGCGGCGAAACAGCCGCGGCGAACCGGCTGTGGCGAAACGTCCTAGATCCTTGTCAGAGGGCCTTAGAGAAAGTTATTACTTCTCCAATACATCTTAGCAACTGGAGACCTTTGCCTAAATCTCGACGTTCCAAAACCTGGAAACTTTCCTTTCGCTGATAGAGGCTTCGAAGAATTTTATCTTCTACAACAAGCTGTCCAGCTTACAAAGGAGGGGGGACAAAAATCAATCTATGGGTAAAACCGCGGGCCACTTCTACGTGTAGTGCAGATTTCGAGAAATCATTTACCAGGGGGGACGGAAGTAAAACTACTACCCTAGTAAACTTATTATAGCTGCAAAATGGTGAAATTTGAGACTGCCATATGGCTCCAACTGATTGATTCACTGATCCAATTTTGTATATTTTTATCAAATAAATATTTAATTTGTATTTTGAAAAACAATTGGCTTGCCGCCCAGAATAGGCCGACGGTTCACATGCGGCTTCCGTGCCGTCCGTTGGACAATTCTGATCTACACCATCTATAGTATCACAGTCCTCGGGGAAGTTCGCGCACCTCTATACACACATAATCACTAACAATATTACATCATTGCACCACATTCTTTGTAGAGTCTTGATCAATGTCTTTAAACTGTTTGAATAAAATTCTTCGTTACTCACCTTTTTTCTGTCTAAGGTAGTCGTAAAGAGCATTCCTTACTTCTGTATAACGTTACAGACCTTGGGAAAATTTGTATTCATGGACATTGAGGTCACAGCCTTAGAGAAGGGATTTTTTTCTTATTAAATTGTTTTGAATAGTAACTATTTAAAACAGTTTAAGTTTAGAAATATTGAAATTCACAGTAATAATTCATTGTATATTACAAATTAAAATGTAACTTGTGTTATTAATTATATAAGAAATGCACACATTAAAATACCTCTCCTAAAACACAACATTTATTGGTCATGACCTATTTTTATCATCCCTGAACTATTTTAAACTAAATCATATTCCCCTTATCAATTAATAAACCTAATGGTTAAGTGTAGATAATCACTAAAGAGGTCAACATGGTAGCCCCAAAACAGGTTATGATAAATAAATTGACTTTTTTTGTAAGTTGTTACAAGTGTGCATCTCTTTTAAACTCATTTATAGGTTATTAGAACAAAATGAAGATAAAATCACAAAACTATGGTATCTCAACTTATCACAATCAAAGATGTTTCAACAAATAGAAATGCAAATTGAAATAAAATACCTTTATAAATTTCTAACGTTTAGTAAAATAAATCTAGGTTTAAAATTGCTCTACTTGAATTTTCAGATTTCCTTAGTCACCTACAACTTAGACTATATTAAGCCACAAACGTTCATAATAACGTGCTTGGAGCAACTGTGGTGTATTTTTATAATTTTTAATAAATATATTCTCCTTAACCAATAAAACTTTAATTTATTGCTTTATCTGCATTACGATTTCAAAGCAATGAAAGTTAGTATTTTAGTAATTTCGACCGAAGATGATTACTCATTAATCGAAATGTGAAGTAGGACATAAATAAAACTTTTATATGGCTTAATAGGATTTATTTATTAATAATGACAAACTTCAACAATCGAGAATGTAGAGTATTTTCCACAATTTCACTTTTATTATAATATCATAAACATATTAAATTTTTCCATTAAATTTGAATATTATTTAAAGTTTTTAAATAAAAAAAAGTTTATATTCTTAAGAACATAATGAATTAAAAACGTGGAGAAATGCAAATTAAAAGGAATTATTATTTGTGCATTGTGTAAGTGAAATATTTTTGGTCCTGTCCCACATTTATTCGAAGTCGAGATCTGTTATTCAACTTATAACAATGGTAGCCTGGACTATAAATTCTACTGCAAAAACAAACAAGTGGAGAAACCACACAGGGATGTATAGTGCTATTTATTACTTTTTTAAGATACAGTTGTGCCCTAAAATATTATTTTACTCATCTTCAAGGTAGCTATAAAATGACTTAGTATATATTTTATAATAAAGTATTGAATAATCTGAAACACATTCAAACTAATCCGTGTCTTGTATAAATCCCATTTGTTACTACAATTTGTGTTCCGAAACTATATAGTATGAATGACATTTCCTGATATTATTTATCAATTAATTATTATTACTATAAATAGAATTTTCACCAATATAAAAATATGTTTCTTCAATAGGTTTTAAGTTTTTTTTCAAAACTCACAACGTTTTTATTTTAATATGTCTTTCACTGCATTTACACTGACGTCACCCACAACGTATATTCCAGTTTCGTAATACTACTGCAATAATAAGTACCCCCAAAAAAATTATAAGAATTTTTATATTTAATTTATATTTTAATTTAATTTATTTCAAAGTTTAAACAGTAGTAGCTGCAGGAGTTATATGTTATTATACCTTGGGAAAGAAATTGATTTATTTAAAGCTCGCTTAACTGTGACCAACAAGCGGTCACCCGTTGTCTTTAGTTTTGACGTCACTGTTTAAGCATTTAAATTTTGTAATAATTCACTAAAGTTTGAATTCGTTCACTTAGCTGTTTTAACAAGTTGTAGCCTCGCATTCTTCTATTGGAAAAACCATACAAGATTCCCTTCAGTAACTCAGCGTTCCCTCTTCGTACTTAGCTGCGTACGCTGTCTTCTACATTATGACTATAACAAATTAAAGAAATGACTGTTAAATTAAAATCTGAAAACGTTCCCTCGTTCTTGGAAACGTACGTTGCCTTCTACATTTTGGCTATAAGAGTGTTAAATTATCGTTGGAAGCAGGCCTCCTAGCTACCGCGCATCGGGTGTGCCCACACATACTTTAATTTATTTTGTTTTTAAACTCTTCCTACAGATGCCACTACCAACCAGAGATTTCATTTGAAATATTTCTAATAAATCACTATTTTTTGATATAGTTGTATATTGTTACAATTTTTTGAATACATTCTCGTTCGTTTTCCGAAGTTTCCTTTTTTAATATGTAACACCATCTAAAGTGTGTTACAACATCAAAAGTTAAAAGAACAATTATCTTTAATTATTTATATTAACATAAAATTTTAATTTAACTATGTTACATTTACCCTTTAATAGTTAAAATAAAATTTAGATCAATTTCTAAATAAAACTGTCCTTATCTTAAAAATACTTTTGTAAACTCTTTGAAAGAAACAAACCCTTTATTTTGCTTTTGCAAGTCTTGAACATTAGATTTTAAATTCTTATACATAAAATTAGACAATGGAACTTTTTAAACATGACTTCATCAACAACTAATTTTAACCTTTTAATTTAACATTTGATCCATTAAAAACATAGGTTATATTTATAAGCAAATAGCCCCTTGTCAAAACAATTAATAGTTTGAAAACATCAGTTATATCGTTAGGCAATTTACCGCTTTAATTAATTAATATTTTTAAAAACATCAGTTATAACCAAACAAGTTTTAACCCATTAAAATATACAATTACTATTTCAAAATCATAATTTATTTCAATAAGCAGTTTTACCTTCTTTAAAAACATTTCATAATTTGAAAACATTAGTGATATAAATAAAAAGTTTTATCCTTTGTAATAAAAAACTGAATTTATGTCGATTTACAATTTACTCTTTTAAATAAGCCCTTGATATTTTTCTAAATAAGCAATTCTGCTCCATTTAAAGTAATAAATATTTTGAACCATAAATTGACCAACAATCAAATTTTTATATTTATATAACTAATTAAACCAAAACCTTACATCTTAACCTGAAATTCTTAACCTAACAATTAATTCACTAGACACACATAATCTTTGCTGAATATTTACTGTTTAGTTTTATTGTATACTTCAACTCAAAAAAATTGTTTCACATTTTAATTTTGTACCGTTTTTTCTATTTCCCAACCCTTTTATTTGAATTCTAAATAATTTTTTAAAACCTTTAACCAGTTTATGTTATAATTAAAATTTCCATTAATTAATCTTAACCCCTTTCTCTAAAAATAATTTTAATTAAATAATTTTAAGCTGTTTCTCTAAAATTAATTTTAATTAATTTTCATTAAATAATTTCAACTCTTCATCATTTAATAACTTAAATTGATTATTATTAATTAATTTTACTTATTAAACGTTAGTCTAAAATACGGCTCGTACTAACAATAGAGGCATTTTCTGTCTAGTAATATATTTTACTAGGCTTCTTTTGCTCAAAACTCATAACAATTTTCCTTAACACCTGTTTACATTTTATTCATTTATCTCCAATTTCTTTTTATATTTAAAAAGCTTTTAAATCCTAACTTTACTTAATTAATTTCTTTGCGAACCATATATAAATTTCTTTATAAAACGTTTTTAAATTTAATATCAATTTAATTTTATTTATAATTTATAAGCTTCTTTTTAGGAGTCCTCCATTTGATGGTGGGAATTTCCCCCAATAAACACTACCCCCTTTAAGTTACGTTTTAAACAAAGCCATTGCTTGAAAACTTTACAACTCTAAAAAGAAAATGAATTCAATTTTATAATTATGGAATGTCAATTTCCCCCAAACATTTTCAATATGAAATTTTATTTAATTGTAAAAGAGAGAAGATAAGATCTGACCTTTACACTCAGTATCGTTCCTCATTCCAGGTAGATATCGTCATCTTCTCCCTCTAGATCGTTGTTTGGGGTGGCCATCTTGAAAGTGCAGTAGTTTCGTATCCAAATGGACGCGTCCCTCTCTGTCAAGTCCTTTGTCGTTAGCGTCCCTATTGCGTCTCTTTGTTTATAATATACAAAAGCGTATAAGACATTTTGTTTGGAATATTGGGAAGGATTCTGAATGCGGACAAAATTTAATTAAAAGCGTTAGACTCTTTGTTGTTTATAATGGAAAATGAAAATAAAAATACGATTAAGATAAAAGCGTAAGGATCTTTGTTATTTATAGGGGGAAATGGAAACAAAGATATGATTAAGATAAAAGCGCAATACTGTTTGTTGTTTATAGGAGAAAGTGGGAATAAAGATAGGATTAAGATAAAAGCGAAGGATCTTTGTTGTTTATAGGGGAAAGTGGGATAAAGGTAGGATTAATTTAAAAGCCTAAGGATCTTTGTTGTATACAGGGGAAAATGGGAGTAGAGATAGGATTAAGTTGAAGCGTAAGACTCTTTGTTGTTTATAGGGTAAATGGGAATAAAGATAGGATTAGGATAAAAGCGAAAGACTCTTTGTTGTTTATATTGGAAAGTGGGGATAAAGATAGGATTAAGTTAAAAGCTTAAAGATCTTTGTTGTTTACAAGGGAAAATGAGAACAGAGATAAGATTAAGTTAAAAGCGTAAGTTTATTTGTTGTTTTTATGGGGAAATGGGAATAAAGATAGGATTAAGTTAAAAGTGTAAGGATCCTTGTTGTTTATAGGGGTAAGTGGGAATAAAGACAAGATTAAGATAAAAGCGTGAGACTCCTTGTTGTGTATAGGGGAAAGTGGGAATAAAGATAGGATTAAGATAAAACTTAAGAATCGTAGTTGTTTATAGGGGTAAGTGGGAATAAAGATAGGATTCTGAAAAGAGCGTAAGGATCTTTGTTGTTTATAGGGAAATATTTATAACAAGGGATAAAATTAGTGAAAGAGGAGAATGATGTAAAAGTAGAGGCATTTCTGAAAAATAAAAGAACTAACAGTTTCAAAAAAAAAATATATATTTGGACAACGTTTACTTTATAAATACCAAGCCTTTTATATTGTAGGATAAACTGTATAGATATCCTAGAAATCTATTTATGTAGTACTAAATGAGATATATATTAATTTTATTTCGAAACTTTAAACCTGTGAGGATACAGCTAATATGAACTTGCTAGCAGTCGCTTACACAATTACTGAATGTAACTATAGAAACAAGCCTACATGATTCCAAGTAGTTATGGTTCCCCACCCTTGTTTGAATTATGATTTAGAAATTTCACTACTCCTGTAATTTATTATGACTTTTTAGGAATTCATTTAGTAACCTGTGGATACTTTATGCTACCGTCCTCATACAACGTAAGGCATTATGAAGCGCACAGAACCATCTGCGTGAGAAAAATTCCAGTTAGAATTAGTCTATGAAGATATAGAATTGCTATAAAAACCTTCTGATTTTTTAATGCAAGGGTGTACGTTACGCCTATTGAGTTTCCCAACGGAAACACAGTAAACATTTTTTGTTTTGGTAATATTCAGAATTCGGAGACAGAGATCTTATAGACTTTGGATATAAAACGAGAAATTAGTATGGCTGTAGTGAAAATACTTAATAATAACTCAATCAGTATTTCACTATTACGTTAATTTTTCAGACCAGTTATTACTGTAAGGGTTACATTAAATTAGAAGTAATAAAAGGGTAATATGACCTCTTGGATAGGCTGAGATTATGTTACCGCTTTGACTGATTTGTTTACCTGAAGTAGATTTACTCAAAATTACGGCGCAGTGAATTAGAGACTCTGTGTCCATGAATACAATAACGGGATAAAGTAAGTGTGATGGAAATTGACAGGAACTCGTAGTTTACATAATTTATCAAATAATCTCAAGAAATTGATATTTATTAATTGTAATTATTTTTAATATATTGCCGTGTATAATTATTGGGGTGACTCAAATATCGTGGTAAATGTCTCAAAAGCTTTTCCCTAAAATAAGGCAAAACGCAAGATATTTGAAGGTTTATCGAATCGTCTTAGCGAATATTACATTTTTGAAGTAAAAAGAAAAAGATTATTGTATGTCGCAAGAGCCTGCATAACTACCTTAATGCGGTATTGTAGAATGAACACCAGGACAGCTATACGTGCTCTTCTTTATCGAATATAATTATATAACTAATATGAACACTTCAGTCTAGAGTGAAATATAAATCATAAAGATAAGCCGAGTTTGAAGGAGACAATATAGTTGATAGTCAAAACGAATTTATATACACCGCCTTTATATTTATACTTACACATACGATATGCTCAATTAAATCAGAATCCCTATATCCCATTCGTTTTTAGTCTTATCAAGTTATATTTATCTTTCGAAAAAAGCACTTTCGGGTAGCTACTTTACAAAATATATCAAACGATAATTAGCGTTAAAACTGGTATCGTTGTAATATATTCTCTCTCACTCTTTCTCTCTCTCTCTCTCTCTCTCTCTCTCTCTCTCTCTCTCTCTATATATATATATATATAGTCCCACAAAATAGCCTGATTTTACGCATCTCAACCACTATGTTCGCTTGAAATAGAAAGAGAAAACGTAAAACGATGTAGGCTCATATTAGATCTCATTTTGTACTAAGAACACTATAATAAACTTCAACATTTTCGATCGGATAAAAAATGAAACGCTTTATTTATAAAAACAGATACAAACATAAACAATAATACAAAGTACGTAAACTATACTTATAAATTAGGTAAAACTAGAAATCCTAAATATTACGGAAATAAATAATATATAGAAATAATACAAAATAATAACCTAACAATAGACACAATAATATACAAATAATAATGTTCATGTGAAGTCAACAGAAGTTGGGTCCATGGTTGATGTGCTTCCTATCTTGTGGCTGGAGTCTCTGTAATAGTAAAGGATTTATTAATACATTATTAGTATATAAAATCATAGGAAGTTTGTTGATGAATTAAAAAAATAATTTACCAGTAAAAAATACTATTAGGAATAATAACGTGTGTAATGTAAAGACAGAACTGTATTTCTGCATTCTTTGAATTATCTTCAATTGTGTACATTCCTTCAATATTTCGTTATGTAAGCATATACATCTAATGAGATAGGTACTGCCATTGAAAATAATAACTAACTCTTGGATCATATTAGCAGAAAAACGTTGTAGATGTTTCCTTTTTAGAACAAATAAAAATCACTTCGTTACTAAGGAAACAAACATTAAAAGAACCTATTGTTAAGTTAATACTTTACGTATTTATTTACCGCTGCAGAATAAAGCCTGAAAAAAATATTAAAGCCACATTATAACATGCGATACCTATTATACTATCCTCATACTATACCGCAGAACATTACGTACGAACAAATATTATCGCACCAACAGAGACGTTTAAAAATGGAATAACGATTTATATGCTTATAGATGGGTTGATTAACCCACCTGAAGTTCTGATGCCTGGCTATATAAACAAAATACATATATAGCAAACTATATTTTATGACGGGTCTAAGTCCATCTACTGACTCTGTAGTTGCACAAACGTATGGCACGCCGATTACGAGTTAAAAACCCTCCGTGGTACAGTCACGCCAAACCTATCTGAGAGGATCTACTATTTCAGTTGCAGTGTTTTGATCGTATAGTCAATGCCTTAGGCATTTATTTGGAAATTGTTAAAATATTTTTGCTCGTCATACTGATGAACCCCCCCTTCCCCCACATATACACGCTGTAACGGGGTATAATGTGACATTTAAGCATTACAATAGAAGACTTTAATTAGAAAATTAAAAACGTTTAATTTCGTAGAACCGAGGCATTAAGCCTTGGTAAAATGCCTTCAGCGAAACTGTTATTACTATTTATTTTAAAAAGTTATTTATTAAAACATTATTAGATATTTGTCCGTAGAAAAGTAGTAACCCATGAAGAAAGTTACTGATTAACAGAAAAATAGGCCTATTTTCTTTATGAATATAAATAGGTCAGAGTAAATAATGGTTGCTGTTTAAGTCATGCTGTTAGGATATTTGTTAGAATGAATATAGGTTCTCTACGAAACATATCCGATTCTAAAGGCATTCCCCACCTAAACTATTCTTTTTTATGATTAACACTGGAAAAATTTTAAAAAAATTTCAATTCGTTTGTTTTGAAAAATGATATAGGTGCAACAAAACTGTGACTTTTCCTATCCAAATTATCTAAACAATTTAAATGAATTTAGAAGAACGTTCATAAGCTCGTATTCAAAATGAATGCGATAACATTCTGACACTATACATATATTACTTAAACTAATTACCATTTATGTATAGCAAAATATTTTCTCTGAAACTAGGTATTTTAAGATTTAAAAATAAACAAAATGTATAACAAGAGAATCAGTAAAACCATGGTAAATAATTAAGGTTCAGGATGGTGTCAAATTAGAAGTGACACGATTTCTGTAATAATACTAATGTTCATGTAATAATTATTCATATATCATATATCTTCTTAACTGAGTAACGCAATGACAATAAATTTCTAAATTGTAATAACCTAAAAGTGATTAATCTTTTCATTGCAATGTCTATAGTACAAGAAAACCTAAGAGTGTATAAGTTTTTGGTAGATTGAAAATAACTTTATTAAGTAAACTTTTCTGTTACTCGGAAACACTCGACTTTTCCACCGGAGTTTTATTTCTTCTAAAGCCATTATTTACTCCTGACAGACTTAAGGACGCACGCAGTATGTTATAAAACATTATTAGTCAAATGTTTATTTCGAATTATTACTAGAATATTGTATGAACCTTTCTTCAATTATTATAAAATTTGCGGTTTTATAAAAGACAAAATGAAATAAATAACATTTTTATGTTTTATATTAGATGCTTTTTATGTTTATTCTTGCTTTTAGAATATGCATGTGTGAACGCTTTCATATAAATTACTTATGAACAATTTTAACAATAAATACTAAATTCTGTATTTATTTTTTATTTATATTGTCTTTACATTCACAAATATAAGGTAAAATAAAAATAAAATATGCAACATACTCAAAAGGCAATAAAGTTAATCTAATAAAATGACGGTAATCTATCTGTTTGAAACAATAGAAAACTAACACTTAAAAATAAGAGTAAGTAAAATATTTTTGAGAACCTGCAACAGTGTTATTCCTGTACAAACGATTTAACGAATTATATAAATAACAGTATTTAGGGAAATTGTTACTAAAATCACAAAATGCTTTAAGAAATCATGGAGTCAGATGACAAGGAAGAGTAATAAAAACTATAAAATTAAATTTACCCTTCCTACATAGATCTTCATCACAGAGTAAGAACTACAACTGAATAAAAACTTGTTTTTTGACTCTATAGATAAAGCAGAATATATATATGTGATTGAATTTCAAGAGTCCCGACCAAGAAATAACAGAACAATCCATTAGGTGCACAAAATACAATTGTTCACTAGGATACAATACAGGTACATAAAAGAAGATTATCATTGCTCGTTATTATTTCTACCTCGTTCGTACATGTACATTTTAGTTTTAACGATAAAAACAATTTATGTACAGAGCTACTGTATCTGTACTTTAAAAAGGCTTTGGCATACGCTTTGAAATGTCTGTTTGTTTGTCCATGATATGCTATTCCGTCTATAATATAAAAGAAGTTTATATTATTTTGTTGTTTTTATTGCAAACAGCTATTTTGCAGATAGCAGCAAATCTGTTTCCCACGAGAATAAATTTATACTGAAATAACTTATTTAAATATATTGGATAAAATCCCCGGATCAGTATAGCTCTATTTAATAATTCGAAACTGTTTCTGCCTCATAGTAGCAAACTATATGCTCGTTAGTTTAATGTCATTAGATTTGGTCTCTAAAATATTAAAACAATTTATTAAATTTCCTAATATAGTATAGATTATTTAATTTATTTAAAGCCCAAATGAAAAACGATCCTAAATCATAGTTTTATTGTATCAAAAAAGTGTAGTAAAATCGAAATATTTTCCATAATGTTTATAAATTTTAAATACAAATCAGAGAAAATTTAACAAACGGGATGAGTTGATTTGAAATTGTGAGGAGTTTATATAGATAGCTCAAACAAAAATAGCTCAAAAACAAATTATAGAGCTATAAACAATTCTAGGGTGAGGACAAGAGTTGCCTAACTGAAGGCATTTCCGTAGAGCGTAACTGCTTTAAATAATATTTCCAAAGTTCAAAAACATTTTTCCAGTTAGAATATTTATTTCTTTATATATCTGATCTGATTTACTTAAGTCTGTAAATTTGTCTATCTTGAATATATTTTTTTAATGTGATTTCGGGCAGTACATATACTTATCTAACATGTATACATTTAGGTACATATAGTAATCGAGAGGTTATGTAGCTTACAACATAGATACAAACTCAATAGTTTCAAACATATAGTATCTAATTCAAAACTTTAAATAGGCCTACGTGTAATTTTATTCCATGTATAAAGGTAAATCATGCATACAAAATTTCGTCATGGAACAATTTATTACCAAATAATGAATTAATATTTTTACACAACTATTTCATTTTAATGGTTTATTGATGTCGTGCATATAAACCAATTATTCTGTCCTTTTTTATAAATGTTGTACTAAAACCAATGATTAAAGTAGGCTACTGTACTTATTTCTAAATAGCTTTATTTTCCAAACATTTTATACCTTAAAAATATTTTTGTTAGTGTCCTTAGAATTAGATTTGTACTAAATAAGATTTGTAAACTTTTAAAGTTTACACTCCCTTAATTATGTTAATAGAATTTTATACATAAAGATAAAGTAATTATTATTAGGATTTAACCGCTTTTGTTTGTTGCATAATTAAATTTCGTAAAACGGTTATACATTTTCATTTAATTTGTATCTGCATTTAAAAAAGTTAATATTATATATCTATGATAGTTAATTTATTCTTGGTCGCTATCTTAAATTACCTCTTCACGCATATGTTTTCATTATTAACAATAAATATTGATGAATAAATTAGGTGTGATAATTCAATAAATCTTCACTAAATCTGTGGTCGCTATCTTGAAGTACCGTTTCACGCATATGCTTTCATTATTAACAATAAATATTGTTGAATAAATTAGGACTGATAGAATTTTGTTTTCATATGCTAATATATCTATTATTTTCTTTTTTTGATGGGTGGTTAGTTATTCACTTACATTGATATTCCATTATAAAACTATGATTGCCGTAAAAGAAATACTTCTGACGATTCAGATCTTGGACAGCCTTGTTCAGGAAAATAATTTAGGGAAAGCAAATAAAAGTTTTACAATCAAAGAAATACACGAACGTTTGATGTTGAGGGAAAGATGAGGATTAACTCTAATTTACTTTGATGATGGAATATTTCTTATGAATATATACATTTTGAGGGTAAACTCTTCCGAGTAAAGCCAAAGATGTTAGACTGTGATTCCCTAAGAAATAAACAAAATACCAATTAGATCAAATGTATTTGCAGAATTATTCATGTTCCCTAATTTTACTTGTCACTCAATAATTCTTCCTTCAGATATACATATATTTATGGTTACTGTTTCGTATTTTTATATGTAGTTACCTATGCGATAATGTGTATTTCAATTAATAGTTATTTTACTTTTTTCAAAATTACAAAATCTCCTCATAATTTCTAACGTATCTATTCTATATATATAGACCTACGTAATCTTATTCCAAAATAAAGATTGTATACAAGAAAGTCACCACCTAGTCTCAACTACTGTGTTTTTAATTTTGACTTTATAGACTCTGACATTTCAACAGTATGGTCTTTATGTTGTTTACAGAGAAGATACCAAACTAAAGCTTTGAAATTATGGTCCCTGGAATGCGTTTAGAGATATAACCGTACGGAACTTCGATATAGAGTCTCATAAAAGTCTACAGAGATGTAACTAACTAGAATTACACATCATGATATGTGCATGTATATTACAGAAATGATTACAACTGCTATTTTGAACTATGATATCTGAAATTTGTACAGAAAACTCTCATTGACTACTTAAACTTAACATTGATTATAAAAGGTACCCTCTACACTTCATGAGCTGTGGCACTCTTCATTAGTCTGGAAACATATTGCACAGATTGAGATTATTTGGAAAAAGTTATCAAGTTTTTTGTGTTTTAGTCCCTGCTGATCTTATGCACGTGTTTTAAAATACTTGAAACAGTTATTATTATACCATCTCTTCATAATAATTGAAGTCACATACCAAAACACAATAGCTTTAATTACAAATAGATATGTTTGAATTACACTTAAGTTTACTACTCTGGTCTCTACAATCCAATTTATTTAATGGCGTCAGAGAGGGCAAAGGGGCCAAGCGGCCATATCCTCCTTAGTGGCCACTTTGTCCGACAGACAAGTAACTTAGCTCCAGCTGTCTTGTATTCTTAGTGAAGCCTTTTTAAATGCAGTAGTTCCAACTAATGCCGTTAGGGTTTTTCGAAATTGTGGGATCGTTCCAATTAATAGGAATGTCTTCAGTAATCTGGATTTTACAGCGGCATTGACAATAAAAAATCCTGTTTCATTGGGTACTAGTGAAGACACATCTCCTAAGATATTTTTCTCTGGATTATCAAAAACGTCGCAGATCAGCAATTCCAAAGGTTACACAGTCCATTGCCGTGAGACCAGTAGGCTTTCTTGCTCTATCTTCAACCACATTCCCGCTCGTTAGGTCAGGATATCCAAAGACATAATTTGTTTTGCTACCTAAATGATTAAATAACTCGGAAGCCAGTTCATTTACAGACAGTTCTAGAGACATAACACCAGTTCCAAAAGCTTGTATCAGCAAACGTCCAAATAAAGCTAAACTAAGAAAAATTATCAAAGCTTAAGTGTATGTGCTTATAAATTAAAAATTAATGTTCAAATACTGGTTTTGCTTAAACAATATAAAATAACATTTAAAAAACTAAACGTTTTTGCTTAATATAACATTTTAAAGTAATTAGTTTTTAGGTGCCCACTTTGCCTGCCCTAGCAGAACAAAGTGGTTAATTTGTAGATGCAAGGAATATCAGTTATATATCTCAAACGTAATAAGTTATGGCAATTATATTTTTGTGTGTGTGAAGGGAACATATTGAATGTATTATTACCACAGATAAACCTGAATTTAAATAATTTTTGTATTGTACAGTAACAGTTCTTCCTTCCCCTAACAATGATTTATAATATTCATTCAATAATTATTATTTGTACATATTAAAGCAGAAACAATTATTTTGTGGGACTTTACACTAAGGAATTGCTTTGTCTCTGTTTATATTTTTACTAACCACTTTATATTCATCAAACGATATTTTACCGCCTTAGCTTCATCCTATACATTTATCGTTAATAAATTTAGATTTTATTGTTGCCATTTTCAATTGTAAAACACTTAATAAAACATGATTGTAATATGTTTATCACCAATAACTTGATATTTTTGTCTTTTCGAATATAAAAATGTTGTCAAATAATGCTGCCACAATCAATGTAGCCATTGCCTAATTCCTCCGAACATATCGTTATTATTTTGTCGTACCACAGTTAATTAAGAACGTAAAACAAGTTAGCGCAGATTATTATTGCAGATTGACTTGCAATAAATTGTGTTTAGGACGTCTTAACGTACAACAGATCTACGCCTGCTACTTTATAATAACGTGACATAAAATACTCTTTTAGGTTAATCAGTAGCATGTGCCTCTTTATATCCTGGTCTTTTGTCCATGTGGCAACGCCTTTTTGTCAGAGAAGCAATCTAGTAAATGTAAAAGTTTTATTATGACGTGCTATTGTTTCATGAGGGTTAATAGACAAGCAAAGATTCATTGAAGGCAATGCTGCTGAACGAAACATTTTGCCGATCAAAGCGGTAGTAGCTGATCCAAATAATTACCTACAAGTGTTGTAGTAGAATACAACTTCGAGAGATAAATCATTACTTTCTTACAGACTTGGTTAGTGGTAAGATCAGGGAGAGGAGAGATGAGAAGAAACTGGTTAGTAAACGATAAATGGAAGTGAGGTAAGCGAGATAAAAATGTAAAAGTAAAATAATAATAACAATGAAAAATATAGAGATGAGAGAGGGAAGAGAAAGTCCGTAGGAAGTCACAGTACCAGTTGCCAGTGGTTTAGCGAGTCATTGTGCTAATTGTATCTATTAGCCAGCTACTTATTACGACAGTTTATATTGATAAATACTCTACGTTTATTTTGCGAAACCCAAAACGCTGCCAGTAATTGGGACTACACATCTAAGAAAGAGAGACTAATTTTTGGAAACATATCCTACTAAATTTTAAATTAAAATTTGAAAATAAGCATGTGGTAAAATTACCTTCAATGTGCTAACTATTATTCTCCTGAAGGTATAAACTTGCATAGGATTTAGGCAGTATATAAAATAGGCTTAGTATCTAGACCTTCTGATCAGTTCTCTAAATCAAATATAGCCCTCCCCATTATCCCATGTTCATTTCGCGTTCCTTAAACAACTAACATAGCTTCGTTTGCCAGTATAATTACTATTCATAGCTAGTAAACAAAACGCTTCTATATGCGCCTAAAAGTGCAGTGACAGCTCTGTCCAGACACGCAGAACAATTCCTGTACGCATCAAAATTACTCATCTATCTTAAATTGCATACAATCATAAATCTGATTTATGTAGCGATATGTAAATCTCCGAAAGAGGTAACTTTATTTTGAAACTGTTGTTCATTAGCCATACATATGGCTGTATTGTTTAAAAACAAAGTTAGTGGTGAATGCAGTTTATGCATTTATTGTACTTGTAGCAGGCTCGTATGTCATTGGTTAATTAACACAGGGCATGAAACAGATAATTACAAATATAATTCAAATATATTGTGTCATTTTATACACTTACTCTGCCATTTAAGTATAATCTACTTATTAGGGAGTAAGGTTGTCTTCCAGATTCTCTGCAAGGAATAGGTCGACTCTAAAACAGAGGTCCCGTTTCATCCCCTTCCATTAACATTAATTGACAATGTAAAGACCTAAATAAACACTAAGCATTCGTCGTGGAGACAATTTTAGTGTTACCACTCAAAAACACACACACACACACAAACAAACACAACATACACACACACACACACACACACAAACACAACATACACACACGCACATGCACACACGTAATCCCCCACACACTCCTACACATCTACACACACACACACACACACACACACACACACACATATATATATATATATATATATATATATATATATATATATATATATATATATATATCGCAATATGTATTCTTGTGTATGAATAAAGAACTAAGTCAAAATAGAAATACAAGAATTATATTTGAATTTACAATTCAAAGCTTTTCGTTGGCTAACAGTACCAACATCGTCATGATGATGTTGGTACTGTTAGCCAACGAAAAAGCTTTGAATTGTAAATTCAATTTTAATTCTTGTGATGATGTTGGTACTGTTAGCCAACGAAAAAGCTTTGAATTGTAAATTCAATTATAATTCTTGTATTTTTATTTTGACTTACATCTTCATATATATATATATATATGTGTGTGTGTGTGTGTGTGTGTGTGTGTATGTGTGTGTGTGTATGTGAGTGTATGTATGTGTGTGTGTGTGTGTGTGTGTGTGTGTGTGTGTGTGTGTGTGTGTGTGTGTGTGTGTGTGTGTGTTTGTGTGAGGGAGAGAGATCGAAAGAGAGAGAGAGAGACTGAATGCTCAACTTTCTAGTAGTCATTCGTCACTATCCTCCACTACAAAGGAGGTATATTGTCCTAACCATGAAATCTAAGGAAATATTGCCTGAGACACCGCCTATAACGTTGTAGCTTCACCTATAGCTGACATAGCTTAAAGCCAGGTTCAACGGAATGTGTTCATGCCGACCCAGTACCAAATCATGAGTCTGAGGTACCGTAACGTACGTTAAGCCTATCGTGAGCGGATGAATAACCTATTGCACTAAGTGTACTTAACTAATGTTGCGGAATACTGAGACTAGATGAACCTTACCGTCCACGTGTATTATTGGTCTCGAGTGGTACCTGAAAATTCGTCAAAACCGTACGGTCCGGTAGGAGTCCATTTTAAACCAGGTAATCACTCTAGATCTTACAACGCAATATGGTACCACAGGTCCTTGAAACTTGTCTCGTTGTGTGTGCGCGCGCGCGTGTTTGTGTGTGTGTGTGGTAATAGCTTGTAATTTATTTGCGTCGAAGTATCTCTATTTTTTATGAATTAATGACGAAAATAGTGTTGCAAGGTCTTGTGTTAGAGTTCCTTTTATTTCTTCTTTCTTTAGTTCATTAATGCGATATGTTTTCGTTACCAAGCTTAGTGTTTAAAACGTAGTTTTGATTCATTTACAGTATTTCCTTGGTTATGTCAGAAATTATTATTTCATTCTTTGGTCGTTCTGAAAATCTCTTTTAACACGGGAAAGCTGAAGTTTATTAAATGTTTCATTTATTAATTATTCAGAGATTCGATTGCCAAGCTTTTATTATTATTGTTTATTGAGAATATTTTCTTATAACCATTCATGTTTTTTTTAAATAATAATATGATAATAATTTTTAGTGTCATTATTTTAATTATTCCAATATATAACACGAGAAATAATAATTTTATAACGTTAATGAAACCAAATGTAAATAAACATATTTAAACACATAGTGGATTAAAGGCTAAAACAGCGAGGGTGATAAAGAATGGTAGTAGAAGAAAATACTATATAAATAGCTTTATAACTGTGAAAAATAACGAGAGGAGAGTAGGCATAGCCTAAGCCAATGTAAAGCCGGCATACTAATTTCAATGCGAGTAATGTTGTTGCCAATTATCAAGTAAATAGTTTCTCCCTTTGCGGTTGTAACATTATAGACTCCATTTAAACTGACAATCCCTTATGAATCGTTTGGAATTAAGTAGTCTTACATAATACACCAATAGTGAGGAAATGATCAAACGCTTATGGTATATGCCTTAATGCAACTTTTTATTATATGCATAAAATGCATTTTTTACTGGTTACATTGTAAAGATTAAGTCATAGATGTAACTTTTTTGTACTTTGCGTTTTTATGAATTTGTGTAAATTTTTTTTTCAATTTCTTCTTTTTTCAAACTTATAATCTAGATACCTTAGATACCTATAACCTTAGATACTTTCACAAGAACTACAATCTTCCACGCATAGTATAGACCTCAGTACTACTTATATTCTAATTTTAATTCACAATAGTTTCCATACTATTCATGCATTATACGGTAATATTCTACTTACATCATCACCGTTAATCCCCAATTAGAAACGAAACATTCAAGTAGTTAGAATAATAAATCTTTTTTTGTAAGTTTTAGAGCTAAGCTCCCTACCCAAACTTTAATTATCAGTTTCTAAATAGCGTGCCATAATATCATCCTAATATAATAAATAATATATTTGTTAATAATTATCTCTCATAGGACTACTGTTCATAATACCATGAGGGGATTAATTTAAACTGAAGTGTAATTAATCAGATGAAATGTAAGCAAGCAATGAAAAATTAATGCACTTCTAGAACAGACTCATCTCAGTACAATTGCTTCCAAATGGAAAATGAATATTTCCCCTTTGGTTTCTGCTTTTGACGTACATAAGTAAGCTTATTTAAAGTGAAATCCTCTTATGTTGGTTGTACAGTAGAGGAGTTAATCCTGTCTAACATTCTTGTTTATAAGATGTGACATCAAGCGTGTTCATTGTGTGCATCAAGAGTTCGTTGAGGTTTTGTCTTACAAATATAAGTATTTTTTATATTATTATTCGAAATACCTGTTGTAAAGTTTGTAAAAAACTGAAACGTAGATAATATTTAGCGTAAAATTAAATGTTCTTTATAGTTTCAATCATATGATTACCACGATATTATTTGAAAAAATTTAATATATTTGTTTAATTACATGGTGCCTAGGTTTAGCATCAATCGATCTTTTACTGTAGAAATCCATCAGCTTGGGGCATTATAATAACATAAGTTGTGTACGTAACGTAAAACAATGATATATCTTAACATTATACGTGTTACGTCTTCATACGTATTCATTGTTATACGTATCATACGTCTCACAAACGTATAGTTAAACTTGACAGTTTTACTAGTCCTTTTTTCCATCTCATGTATGCGTAGCCCGTTTCCTTCCAGTCCCAGTTCGACATGCTATTAATAACAGTATCAGTAGAATGCTACATTACAACTGTGATACCCTTATTGTTACATATAATGTCTCGACCTCCTAAGATACATCAATGGAAAAGCATTATTTGCCTTCAGTTCCTCTTCAAGTGATACGGGGGAATTAGGTGCCCCACTCAAAATCACCTAGTCTTTTGAGACCCACTGTGACTCTACTCACACAACTTATCTATTACCAGGGTCATCCTCCAACATTTGTTCACCTACACTCATATCTTTCTTTCTTTCCCTCTATCTTGATTAACAATATCCCACTAAGTTCCTTAAGAACACTACAATTCACCTTAATAACTAATCAATCCCTCCTTACAAACTTAGACAACTATTAGTTCAAGTCAATTCAATCAACCTTAAACCTCGAAGTGACTGACCTCCTCCAAAATGAAGTTATCCCTTTTTTTTAATTCTTCAATCTTTACAGTCATACCAATATCTCTACTTTTTAAATCTCCTCTGAACATAACTTCTCCCAATGAAAATTTAACCTACTCTTTAAAGAGCTCAAATTAAACGTTTCTTCATTTCCCAATACACTGGAGACGAGGTAGACCTTTTTGGGGTACCATGAAATTTATCGTTGTGGAGAAACCTGTAGGCCAAACGTTTATCAATAGCCGGCGCAGTTTCCATCGGTGCCACTGGCGCTCAAGTTATAGCCGGTGTATTTCAAACATATAAACGACAAACTATTAGTATTTTAGCTTATGCTGACAGCATAATATACTGTCAAATTCATATTATTAATATAATTGCAAGGTATACAAAGTTGTTTTCCCTAGGCGAAACCATTTACGTGACTTCGCTATTGTTGCATACCTTCATAACAATCATTGGAGCCTAAAAAGTTAAGATGTAAGTTTTTATCAATAGGATATATTCCAGATATTCTTTATGGAATTTAACGGTGTCAAATAATGTCGTTATCTCAAGCCTAATGTTGAAAATAATAATAGCCTTGCTAACAATATGCTTTCGGAAACTGTGTATGGTTCCTACAACGTATTTCTGAGTTATAGGTATGAGAGTACAATCCACCTTTTCATTCTAATCTCAACATTATAAGAAGCTATATATTACTATAAAACGTAAGTATCTATAGCAAATGAAGCTAGCGAAAAACCGGTAAACCAATATAACGTAATATTACATTGCAAAATCATGTGTACTGGGTACTTTTTAATCATGAAATCCTACATTAAATACCATATTTTTAAATAGTGTTATAATCGATTTCAGTTTTGTATATAATTTTTGTTGAGGTTTGTCACCGTCTAAGCGTAATGGTTACGAAATTATTTTTGGGCAAATATTTTATACCTCCTTGAATTTTGTTTCGTTCTAAAAATAAATTTCTAAATTTTAACGATCTAAGAAGGTTTTACCTTTCGTTTGTAATCTCAAGAGTGAAAAAAACCGTTAGGGTGTAAAAGTCTTAAAGAATGAAAATACCTTTGTTACTTTGACTTTTATTTTACTTCAACTCGAAAACACTTGACGTTTCCGCCGTGGTCTCTTATAATGAACACAATTCTCTCAAGGACATCTATTTATTCTTGTCGAATATAAAGCCGTACTTATACAATTAGGCACCCATTATAGTCTTAGTTTTGCATAATGGTGAATTTCTTTATAGTCTATTTATTACTTACTTACTTCAGACAATGCCCGTCCTTGGCCTCTCAGCCTCTCTATTTATTACTATAATGCTATTTAATTTCTTATACACTTTCTTTACCCACAAAACTACACCGCTGATATCTAACAAATATATTATTGGTAGTTAGTAAATTATAGATCCTTGAATTACTTTCACTATTAAGTATTTATTTCTGGAATTATTAGTACATTTTTCATTTAAAAAAGAAATACGATTTGATAGTCGAAAGGTTTAAAAAAAATATATCAAATAAGTGGCTTACTGGATAAAAATTAGTGACAGAACAATTTTAAGTAATTGTCTTATTTCATTTAAACCTTGAAACAATTGACCCAAATCAGGCAAAATCACTCACAAACTTTGAAACAGCCTGTGTTTCTGAGTTAGTCAAGAGTTAGAATTTTAGGAGCTTCTACCATATTATAAACTAGTTTACTGAAGTCAAGATACTCATAAATATTTTCAGAAGTTGGGTCGAGTGATTCAAGTGTGTCACATGAGTATCAAAAACCATAAATGAAGTTAATTTGTTTTTAAATTTAAACACCTTAAAGTCCCGAGATATTGTAGAGTAAATAATTACACATTTAAAGAGTAATTTAATAGAGATTTTGTAGACCCATAAAAAGAAAAAAATATGTTTAAACTCAATTCCTACTTGGTCAAAATATACGAACTTTATTTTAAATATTTTTCAATCATTAATTGCAATTAATAGAAATAAACTAACATAGCATTTGCGTTAAAAAAGCTCTAAAATTCAGCTTTTTTATACAATCATGTTATCACTTATTGTAACCCAAAAGAGAAATAGTAACTACTGTATATTACTAACTTACCCCTATATTAATAATTTTTTCTTGCATTTCAAACTAAAATTAATTATATAAACCTATCAATGGATTATTATTTGAACGTAAAACTGTAACAAAAGAAATTATCATGCCCTACAAGATAAAAAAATTAATTTGAACTTGAGTGGACGAATAAAACGTAATTTATTAACGATTGAAAAGTTGATGAAACTGATCTTAGCTTGCATAAGGAGAGTTTGAGCTAATAAATGGAATTGAAAAAATACCCACTACGATTAAATGTTGATATTATACAACTTATATGGAATTAAACTTATTTATCATTAATGAAACTGTTGTAGATTTTTAAAATTATATAATGTAGACATTTGTAGACCAAAAGCTATGTATTGTTTCATACAAAAGCTTCACCGAGATTGCATTTGGAAACAAGAAATGTGTTACATTAACGCTAAGTCATTATGAGGACGGGCTCAGAGTGGAGTATATCACCTCGTAACGTGGCTAAAAATATTATGCTCTTGATTTTATCCTGTCTGATTTTGTTATACTAACTTATTAAATCTACTTCTATTTAAACAAAGAAAGTAATGCCCATTGTTTTACATGTAAATATTTTTTTTTATACAATATATAACCTATATTTACATATTTTGGAAGTCTATACTTAATGCACATACAACAGTGTATAGTAAACATTTTATTCTTACTAAATTACTGTGAGGTTTAGTTTACCTTTATTCTTCTAAGTATATTTCTTTTCCATTATCACCGTCATCCTACTCATCTAAATTTTCTTTTAAATATAAAATTCTTGTGTCAGGTAGAAACATTTGCAGGGCCTTACTGATAAATTGATTATACTTTTTCCTAGATCTCTTTTGTGAACAACTTATAAATGGGTAGCTACTCGTAAGCAATCTTTTTAAAACCTCTCTATTGCACACCTCTCTGATGATTTTTTTAGTTAATACATTGTTCTGTACGTTCTAAAATGTTTATTTCTAGCTTCCGAAGCTTCTTCTGAGAGTTGGCCAATCGGAAGGACGGCTTGTTTTATTACGGAACACTCGTGCGCCAATACTTATACATGGTTGTTGTCATTTGGTGCCATCCGTAGATGCTGACATAAAGCCTTGCTGTATCCATAGTATAAACGTGGAATTTATTTACATCAATGTGAAACCCACTTTTAATTACTTCTAGAATTACTTACAACCTTTTTAGCAGCTTTATATTTATTCTAGTTATTTAAGAGGCTGTGTTGAGGTTTAAAAAAAACGCCTTGAAGTGTTCCCGTCATTGGTATATCCTAAGCCTTGCTTTGGAACATCTACTAGTATTCCGAATTGGTTTTTGAATGTTTCTTGAATTTTTGTTTTAGTTTCAGAAATAATCATTTTATCTACATTACTTCTTGCATGACACTTTTTTATGGGGATCTTACAGGACAAGTTAAGCAAGGTCTCGTAAAATCTAAATTTGGTGTGCAAAATGGATAAACCAAACTTTTTTGCATTTAAATCATCTGTATAGTCTTTATCAAGATTATTGAAATCTTTACATATTAGTCCGCAAATGTAACACCTCATAGTCGAAGCATTTTCAGTTGCAACATTGCAGACTTGACCATGTACCATTGTACGTAAGAGTGTGTGTTTAATTTGTATTACAGTACCACCATTACACGAGAATTCTGTTTTAGTTAACATATTTATATTTTTTTCATATATTGTATCCATTCGTTAGTAATATCGGTAGTTTCGTGTACAAATCGAAAGCGAAATGGTCTGTAGAAACTTGTGGAGGAGTTTTATTTTGCATTATTAAGTTTTTCTTTTCATCATCGTGTGTTATCAGTTGTACAGGTACAAATGAATTCTGAAAAAATATTAGCATCACTGTCAGTGGTAATCTGAAATTTTGCTGAAATTTTGGCTGTTGAGACCCAATACAACCCCACATTGAAATTAGTTTTTCAAGGTTTATCTACGTTTGCTAAACTCAATAGCCTCTTGAAAATCATTTAGAGGACGTCCCGGAGTAATTTGGCAAAAACTGGGTATCTCAATATTAACTGACAACAAATATTCATTATTTTGTATAAACTTGTCTTCTTTGCCACGGGCTAAAGCCCACTTCTTTTTAAAATACGATTTAAAATACCTGAGTGGGCGTCTAACATCTGGACACTCTGATCATCCGGAGACTTCTTTGTCAGCTGAGGTGTTTTCCATGAACTGGAGCTTGTCATCTATGGATATGTCAGGACATTCTTGTACATCTGATAAAAGGCTTTCCTTGTAAAATTCCTTTTCATTTCTAAAGCCTAAAAAGATAACGAGCTACTACATCAATAAAACGTAAATTAAAAATGTTCACCAGGCACTACTACAATAAAGGTCTATGAAGAGAGTAAATTTTATAAAAACGTGTAGGCATATATAAAGTGAATAACAAATCAATTGTTTCTATAATATTTATTCCATGCTATATTCATTATAAATAACTATTTACGATTTATTATATTGAAAAATAACTGTTGTATGTCATATTTTATAATATAATTTTTATAGAAAAAGGTTATATGCCGATATAAAATCTTTATGTAATTACTAAACTCACACCCACACACATACACACACACACACACACACACACACACACACACACACACACACACACACACACACACACACACACAACACACACAACACACACACACACACAGACATGTATATTTATATATATATATATATATATATATATATATATATATATATATATATATATATATATATATATATAATAAATTAAAAATATTTCAAAAATAAGAATACTCTTAATGGATATATTTATAAAAGCTTTTGCGCCGATAAAATAGTCTTAGCATTATCAGGAAAATAATTATGTAGTACAAATTTTTACAAAACTAAACCATATGTGCTACAAACGACCATATGTTATAAGTATTGCACTTTATGTAATTTTTTCTATAACATCAATGCCCTTATAAATAGTTTGGTGCTTTGATCTCACTTGAATTTGTTTATCAATTAATTTGTCTTTAACTTTATGCTTATAAATTTCCAATGTTACAAATATATTCATTTTTAATCCTTTATCTAATTCTTTTATTAATTTCATATTTACTATTGTCGAAAACTCGTGTCCATTATTAATACAATGCTTAGCTAAATTTGATTTGTGGTTTGATATAGGCGTTTAAATGTTCTTTGTATCTTTCTTTTAATTTCGTTTTTGTTTGTCCTACATATAATTTATTACAAGTCTGACATTTTATATTATATACTCCATTCCTTTCGTGCATATTATTTTGATGTTTGTTATTGTTTATTAAATTTTTAATTTTAATATCAGTTTTATATGTAATATGTAAATTTGTTTCTTACTACACACACATACACACACACACACACACACACACACACACACACACACACACACACACACACACACACACACATATATATATATATATATATATATATATATATATATAAATATATATATATTTCTATTTTATTATAAATAAATACAATGTTTCTTTATCCGGTTAGTCAATTTATCAATTAATGTACGATGCAAACTTTACTTAAAATATAAATTAATAACAATGGCAACATAAGGCGGGACATTTTTTTTGGATTTTTATTTTCGTTATCCAAATATTAGTATTACAAAACATTCAAAGTTCGACAAGCCCCGAAACATAATCAAAAAGCTCTGACAATTACAAAAATTAAAAACTTTCTATGAAAAAATTTATTTTTAAAAATAGAAGGTTTCATTTGAAAATATAATTACAATAATTATAATTAAAATTATAAGAATAGTGTATACCTTTATTATCAACTGGGTAAAATTTCAAGTAAATCTGAAATATCAACAACATTGATTATTGTAAAAAATTAAAAATGCTGTAACAAGAAAAATGAAACCACAGAAGAACTAAACAACTGCTTTTCAGCTGCTAAACCAGACGCAGAATATAACACAGACGCTCATAAAAGGCACAATTGGATGCGCCAGTTATTCTGGTGTAAGAATATAAAAAATGTCTACTGTTAGACGAATTAAAAATTTTACCTTTTTATCCTTGATTCAGATACAAATACTACACTGTGCAGCTGTGGTAATGCGTAATCCACTGTAACGCGTTTACGTGACGAATAAATTAATCTAATTTTCGAAAGGTAAATTTCGCTTATACACGTATACAAAAAAAGTATTATTTCTAATGTACATTATATTGAGTATTGTCATTTCTTTAGAACATGTATAACGTAGTTCGAAATTTTTTCCTGCCAGATCGTACATCATCTTTTTAAGTGGGTCGACCTTCAAAAAATAAAGATTTTGGGTAATTAAAGAATTAAGGAAATTAAAGAAAGCCCGATGTTGTATTTAAAAGGCCATACTGAATCATTCACATACTTTGCCTCAAGGGGAATGTATGAATTTGTAAATGAGTAATTTTCTCTCCATTTTAGGTCGAATATCACACGTGCTCCATAAAGTCTGTTGCATGTACGAGAAACCAAGCAAATGAGAATTTGGAAGAAAAGACAATGCTAGTCTAAAATATCAAAAGTATAAAGTTTTAAAGTATAGTGATAATTTATGATTTTGTAGATAATCTTTTAAAACTATTTTAGGGGAGGGTTGTTAAATCATTTCAAAAGCCTTGCAGCTTAATAAAGTAATTTCTTTCATTTTAGGGGTCGTATTTCCGGATTTGTCGAACACGTCCAAGCTTGGGGCTGTATTTAAAAGTTTAAAACTATACTTTTAAATCGGGGGTATTGATTCCAGGTTTACGAATCGATTTTAAATATAAATGGAGAAAAACAGAACCTTCAAACGTACGACTCCAGAACTGTTTAACATGTCCTTTATGATTGGAATAACCTAACTTGTTAATTATATTAATAGTAACAAAAAGTCACTTAGTTCAGTGGAGTAGTTATTTTCACCTAAATATTGTAACATGTTAAAGGTACAGCTTCTCAGCGAAAAATATAGCTGACTTTTTCTCTCCATTTAAATGTATGATATTCTTTTGAAGTGTTAAAGACTTGGAGTGTGTAGTGAAAAATAATAAAAATCTTTACCTTAAGGTAACCCATCAAGAATCTCGCTCAGTCATATTTTCCCTACTCACAAACACTCTAATTTAAACATGATATTTTAATCTGTTTTCATTAGTCGCTTTTATAAAACAAGTTGATATTAATAGTGGAATGATTTTTTTCGTGCTTGCTGCAAATTTCTCTAGAATGCCTCAACAGCTACCATTGACCTATTCATTTTATTATCATTATATAAAATTTAGGTACACCTATTTAATATAACTAGATAATACTTTCGAAAATGATTATGTTTCAAATGATTCTAATGATAATAACATGAAAAGGCTACGCATGTCAGCAAATTTACTTTAAAATTGTCTAAAATCATATAAACAAGTATATATATATAGGTGAATTTATGTGTTTTATATTTTCCTTTTCATAATATTTTGAACTTAAGTACACATCGTCACATGACATTTTACTCCATGTATTGGGGTTGCTTCAGGTCATAAAAAAATATTTCTTTGATCTTACTGTCTATTATTTGGATATTAGTCAATTTATTCTCTTACTTACTAACAAAGCCTTACATTTTCTACCGTATTTAACGAAGGGTAATAGGGAAGCACTGCATTAAACGACCAATGATAATGCTTCCTTAATCACAGATTATTATTTGTTATTTAATTCGGAACCTCCAAATAAAAACATTTTAGCCTTCTGCAGACTATCTTTATAATAAATATTCCTTTTTATGTTATTGGTATTTATTGCGTCTGTTTTACGTATTATCTCCATAAATTTTCTACTTACTTAGGGAATATAAAAAAAATATTAAACTTTGCTATTGCACGACACTCTACAGACTTTCCACTCTATGGTTTAAAATAATTTAAAAAACTAATAGAAGGTATTGATTGTCATTTAGGTGTAACACTTAATATAGTTAATCTGGGGTGTAAAGTTGTCTTCCATAATAATATTTGCCTGAACAAATTTATATTTTTATAACATAACTCTTAATCTTGCTTTTTACTCTGTCATTTCTTTATTATTGTGTGTATTAAAACAGTGTTTGTACAGTGGTGTACGGCACTTCTCAAATCTAGACCATAAATATGTAGTTTTTTACTGCCCATTTATATCTGCCTGTAAACGTAAACTGATTAGGAACTTGTATCTAGCTTTAATTTGCAAAGAGTGGAGACTTTTGATAGCTGCAGCAAAAACTGTTTGCAACATGGAAACGGTAAATACTTGCAATTAGAATTCTTCCGTTTTTACATAGTTTTACTCAAAAATAGATTGCAAACAAGAATAAAGGGATTTTAAATATATCAAACCAATTATAGTCGTTAAATTTCTTTACACACATAACCATATTTTTTAAACGAATTCCTCCTTTAAGTAGTTGGGAATTTTTTCCGTGTGTTATGCCACAGTAATATTATGAATGATATGATTATGATTTTCTCCTACCTACAATGAATGACTGTGATTTTTTTCAAACAAAGAATATTTAGTTCATAGTATACAATAATCTACTGGTAAGGTCAAACATTATAAGTCTATTTACTGTCTTCGTGCATAAAATTTAGGTTAGCAACCTTCGTAGCATCCGGTAAAATTGTTTATTTTTTCTATGGACAAAGCTATCATGATAGATATATTATTTTCAAATTATAAAACATAAAAAACGTGAATAATTATTACTTGAAGGTAGTTTAAAATAATGTCGTGTTTATAAATAAAAATACAGAGTAAACCGGATTATATTACGTTCTAAATATTTTTATACGGATTTGGGAGTTCTATGTAAGCTCCTGTTTTATAATTTTAATCACTATTTCCAGGTTATATATATATATGTTTTCTTGTTTAGTAATTTAAAACAACATAGGTTATTCAAATACATGAATATTTTTTATTTTCATTTATTATTTATATTAGAATATTAATAAATAATATTCTTGTATTTTAATAACCTAATTTGTTTTAAAATATATATACATAATAATATGTTTTCTGGTTTTTGATATATAAATAAATAAATAAATATATATATATATATATATATATATATATATATATATATATATATATATATATATATTTAATAAATGTTTTTATCAACAAATTTTCTTTAGAGAATTTAGTAAAAAAGAGAATAAATTGAATGTGAAGGAGTTTATCGGTTCTAAACGAATAAAACGAGAATTACGACGGATCCTTTGTGCGAAACCTTACAAATATAAACATTTATATTGAATACCGTTCTTATGTCCCCTACAATGTCATAATAGAGATCCAAATAAACGAGGGACGTTTACTGTAAACCGTAGGGTTTATGGTCCCTATGGTATAATAACAGGTTATAAGAACGGGTTAGCAAAACGAGGGCAATATTGCATTTAGGTTTGGCAATAAATGTCGGGTTTTGATGAGCACACTTTTATTGTTCGTTTGGTAAAATAATGAGCTGTAAAAGCTGATTTAGGCTGAATAACAAGATTACTTTTCTATTGATTCGTTTAACAATTTTATACTAAAATTTTACTGAACTTTAACATTACCACGTCTCTACCAATTACCTCGTTCATATCCTTTTGATTTGTTTGGTTTCATTTTTTGAAAGATGGTTTAGGATCTATTTGTAACTATAGCTTTTATAAAATCGCGAAAATACTCATTACACGCCACAAACAAATTCACATAATGTTTATCATATAGGTGTTTGGTGAAAATTCATGTTTTTGTCTACTATGAAATGGCTAGCTTGCACGGTTCTTAAAATAAATATAATCCTTTTGATTACGTGGTAGGTTTATATAAGTGTTCAAAAATTTATTTTATTATTTACTTACGAAATATTTTTTTTTTACCATGATACTTGTTTCCTTATAATGCAACAATGATAATCATTTTTATGTTATTCTGTATAAATCATTATATTATTATAATATATTTTACTTGTAATATAAACAATAATTTTTGCTAATGTTTGCATACCCTGGATTTGTTTATTCCATTAACACCACACAGTTCTTCATAACACGCAATGAAGTAGATGCCAGCCGGCTATGTTCCCCAACATAGAAATATCATTTAGGCTAAACTAACATTTAAGTTGTACATTTATATTTCGTACACGGACAAATTTACTTCGGTACTTTATAATTACATTTGGCTACATTTTTTTTAACGAATGTTGTGCCTGAAGCAAAAAACAATTTAATTCTTCCAACCCATCGGTCGACTATTTTATCTTACCAAATATTTAGAGCTAAACAGAGTAAAGTGACGCTTAGGTTCCACCGAACTAGTACTTATAGCTGAAGAATTATTAACTGGTTAAGAATATGTATATATATATATATATATATATATATATATAAAATAAATAAATAAATATATATATATATATATATATATATATATATATATATACTGTCACTTGATTATACGCTAGACTACCTATCTTACACCTAAAAGTATCTATATTAATCTGGAATTAGATTGGTAATTCCTTTTTTTTCTTCCTAATAATGTTCGTCATTGGATCAGATCTCATCTCTCTGGAAGTACAAATTATTTAACAAGGCTATCCTGAAAATTATTTAAAAGTAATGAAACCACGATAAAATTGGCTTTAATATAAAGTCATATTTATTCATAAAATTATAGTAAAACGGTGTAGCATGTTACTAAATGACTAATATCATAGAATCCAAGCACAATTTTAAACAAATTTATCCATTTCTCTAATAATTGAACCACCTTATAAATGTTACAAAATACACTCAATTTATTTATCAAGCCGTCTTGGCTACCTTCTTATTTAACCTGAAAATTAAACGGATCGTGTTCTAGAGCATATAGGAGATACTACAACATGAAACCTTTGGCTTTGAACTATCGCAGTAGGCGATCGTTTTCTAGGGTAGAATAGTGTGATAGTGGAAAGCGTGGGTTGATTCTGAATATATCAACATGGTTTTATTGATTAGGGGTGTTTGAACGCGAAGCTTTTAACTCATGATATATAAATTTGTAAACATTGGTAATATATTTTACTTGTAATGTAAACAATAATTTTTGCTAATGTTTGCATACCCTGGATTTGTTTATTCCATTAACACCACACAGTTCCTCATAACACGCAATGAAGTAGATGCCAGCCGGCTATGTTCCCCAACATAGAAATATCATTTAGGCTAAACTAACATTTAAGTTGTACATTTATATTTCGTACACGGACCAATTTTACTTCGGTACTTTATAATTACATTTGGCTACGTTTTTTTTAACGAATGTTGTGCCTGAAGCAAAAAACAATTTAATTCTTCCAACCCATCGGTCGACTATTTTATCTTACCAAATATTTAGAGCTAAACAGAGTAAAGTGACGCTTAGGTTCCACCGAACTAGAACTTATAGCTGAAGAATTATTAACTGGTTAAGAATATGTATATATATATATATATATATATATATATATATATATATATATATATATATACTGTCACTTGATTATACGCTAGACTACCTATCTTACACCTAAAAGTATCTATATTAATCTGGAATTAGATTGGTAAATCCTTTTTTTTCTTCCTAATAATGTTCGTCATTGGATCAGATCTCATCTCTCTGGAAGTTCAAATTATTTAACAAGGCTATCCTGAAAATTATTTAAAAGTAATGAAACCAAGATAAAATTGGCTTTAATATAAAGTCAAATTTATTCATAAAATTATAGTAAAACGGTGTAGAATGTTACTAAATGACTAATATCATAGAATCCAAGCACAATTTTAAACAAATATATCCATTTCTCTAATAATTGAACCACCTTATAAATGTTACAAAATACACTCAATTTATTTATCAAGCCGTCTTGGCTACCTTCTTATTTAACCTGAAAATTAAACGGATCGTGTTCTAGAGCATATAGGAGATACTACAACATGAAACCTTTGGCTTTGAACTATCGCAGTAGGCGATCGTTTTCTAGGGTAGATGAGTGTGATAGTGGAAAGCGTGGGTTGATTCTGAATATATCAACATGGTTTTATTGATTAGGGGTGTTTGAACGCGAAGCTTTTAACTCATGATATATAAATTTGTAAACATTGGTAAAGTAAAAATTAAACCTCAGCATGAACGATGTTGAGAGACTTGTAGTTGAAAACTATAAACACAATCGCGCAAATCATCAGTGGTCTGGACTAGAAAAATAGTCCCATTTAGGTGCCTACCAAACTGAATCTAGCTTTAATAAAGTTGGGATTATTTAGATATAATATCTATACCCCACAGACAGCCTTAAACATGCTAGCCGCTGCTACGATTCTGGTCATTGGACCGGAGTTGAATCATCAAGGCGACCAGACACTGTGAACACGAAAAAATGTTTCCTGTAAGTAATTTATTTCTTTTGCACATAAGTATCAACGTGTGTGAAAAAGACTTATCACAGAAATGTGTCATATAGATTTTATAAACTTGGATAAATAGGTGAAATGATTGGAAAAGATTTCCCAAAGAGATTGGAAATAGCGGAGCTGTGAATATTTTCTCTGTCCATTTCTGACGGTCGGTATTTAGAATGGAAAATTCAAGGGGTTCCAACTCAAGTTCAGAAAAAAACCGTTTTGCCCCCTCAAGAAGTATATAACTGAATTAAAATTTATGTGACTTAAATTTTACACTGAATAACAGCAACCAGGTATACCCTCACATGTAGGAATTTAAACAGTCTACACTGCACACATACACTGTTACCTTACTTTATATATTTCCGCTCTTATACACTGTATATCCCCGATCACTACACACTATCTTCCTCAGCTTCCTGTATACTATATGAATTGTCGTTCTCTATACACCGTATATCCCCTCTCTTTATAAACTGTATATTTCCTCTCTTTAGACATAGTATATATTAGCACTCTATACACCATACATCCCCACTGTCTGTACTTGATATTTCCCGCTCCCATGCAATGCTTATCCTCGTTCGCTACACGATATACAAATACGCTGTCAATACACTATATATCCCCACTGATTGTCCGTTATGCATTTCAGCTTGTATACACTATTTAACCCCGCACTATATACTCTGTATATTATCACTGTCTAATTAATATATATTATTATACTAACCATAACTACCATATCTGAGTGAGAGTGCTCTGTCTTTATTCCTGGTTTGAAGCTAAGATACCTGCTTCAAATATATGGCCAGATTATCCATAGCTGAAAATTTTATTTTCTTTACGATTAAATCGTTAACTCTTTATAAAAACATGTTGGTAGTTCCTGCGAAATTAATTTTGCAGTTATGCACATTTACCATATAAGGGAACGCATTAACATATGCCTTGTTGAATAGGCTATACAATTTATTTTTACGATCTCTAAATAGGTAACTGATTACAACTAACATTTACAACAAAGTGGATAAGAAACCCGTAGCTTGAGGGTAGAAAAGGAATGAATAGTAGGGGTGAATTTATAACTCCTTGATTTTGCTCTTTGTTACTAAAATTCAGGTATCCATGAATTCGTTTAGTAAACAGGTGTCTCATGCGTAGTGAAAACGATTGTTCCTCCTCCAGAATACCAAAGTAGAACTTAAACCGAGAAGCAATATAAAAGCTTTAAAATGCTCTAAGACGTTTTTTATAGTATGGTTTGTTTTCGTTTGTTGAAGTTATGTATAATAATCTAGAAAGTTCCATTAGTATATTAGCGACTACAGCATATCCTCCAAATATAATACCAAACGTATTTGTATTGCATTGTAAGGCATTGTAAATAAATTTAAAAGTTTTTTTTGAATAACACAAGACGCTCAAAAGAGATAGGGTTGTAGTTGGGTCTGAAATTCCACAATGAAATTTGGCCAAACTTACCTGGTGGAGGGGAATTAAACTGAAAACCACTGATCATGTAAAACTTCAAGAGGGGGTTTTCTTCTAAATGTATTCAACAACATAATCATTAGTTAAACCGGTTTGCGATTTAATAAACTTAATAAAAAGTAATACTATAATCATGAAGGTTACATGAAATATAGGAATATTTTATTATAAAAATAAAGGATTGTTATTTAAATATCATTCGTCACAGCCTGTGAATATACGATTTACTTTCTGTGTTTAAATTTCAAGAGATTTTTTTACTTTTCTTGTGTTTAATTTTGTCGATATCAGTTTAGTTCTCATAATCCATATTTAGATGTTCTCAACGAATGTTACTAAATGTTGTGAATGAGATAGTACATTTTACAAACAATGCAGACCTTACTGGAAGGCAGTAGACTTTATGTAGTTTTACGATGAACAGTCAGTTTAGACATTGCCGCATAAAGTATGATCCTAGATTGTGAATGGTTATATGAGTCATGAGATTATGTGAAACGCATTTTTCCCACTATTAGTAATAATCTTAGAATATTTTCCAGTAATACATTCAACATATCATTAATGTAAATCACAGATATCGGATATAGTTCAAAAAGTTTCAATTTATTTAAGCAAACATTGGCATAAAGGACTAATGTTTACGGCTTTTCCAAAGATTTTTTTTAGATATTTCCTACTATATGATCAACTGAAAAGTGTATTATTTATGCTATTGCCTTTGTTACTTGCCTTTGTTATGTCGCATCAAAATATCTTAGAACACAGTTGTTTAAGTTAATATTACTTAGAGACCATAGCTGTAATATCACATAACTTAACAACCTAATAAAGTATAATTCCCCTACTTAGAATTGACACTATATTATTAAATACATCTACTTATTTATAATTGATGCATAACACTTAGGTTATTTTTAACTCGAGGATTAGTATCCACTTTCGTTATTGAAGGTTTAACGATTTTATTAAACAGATTAACGTCTTGGGAAAGGTATATGATTTGTGAGATGTTAGGATTTTTAATTTGTATACTACGTGAAAGGAATTTGTGTTTTCTGATTTTCACAATGTTTTAGTGGTTTTATTCATATTTTGGGGATTTCTTCATTTTGTTTTGAAATTGTCGAAATTTTTCAGTAACTATTTATATTTATTTTGTTAGTTTAGGACAGTCTATAAAAATTTATCTTCCATTACACTTATTACATATATTTGTATGCTAGGCAAACATTAAATGTTTTTTTCCATTTACCAAAGTGGTCTTACCGGGTAGGGGGGGGGTTTCTTTATTGTGCGTAAATAATAATAATAATTATTTTTACACAAATCTTAAGGCAAGCGCCAAAGCAATGCCCTCCGCTGTCTTAAATAGGCTAGCGCAGACGTCAGCGCAATATTACCCCCTTCACACACGCAGGGTATGTCTAAAACAGTACCACCTTGTATTCTACTCACCTTGGGATTACCCCATCATCGTCATATGTCCTATGGTTAGGTCTATGTATGTTATTTGTATAATCTCACATTAAATTAGTATTTGTCTGTTCGCTATTACATTGTCTCAATATGCAGAGAACATTCGTCTTTACACAGCATATATATCGTCTTTTTATTCAAGTATTGATCCTTGACAATAATTCAAATTTCCCGTTTTTACCAAACCTTTACAAAAACGTAACTCTTGTTCTGGCAGTAGGTATAAATCTATCACAGGTTGTTTAACCCTCGATAGTATTGACTCTATTATTGAGAGTAATTTTACTCACCCCTAAGTCGAACAAATAAGACTGCTATCCGAAACCAGAGAGCTTTTAACCGAATTTTTATCCCCCATCTAATCTCTTTAATGTCCCCAAAGCATTTAAATTCGCCAGCTAATATACTGGCAACTTTTAACCTTGGTCTTTTATACCGATTCCGGACAAAACACTTTATACTAAAGTGGATCTGTAAATTGTAACGAAAATAGGGTGGACTCTTACACATTTGCGAAAAAGTGTTCCCTTTATGGATTAAAACCGAACACTTAGAGCGAAGAGTCTGGATATAATTATATATATTATATCAATTTTTCTCATATCCTTGTGTGCTCTTAAAATTATTCGTTTGTATTCAGGTGGCAAGAAAAAACCTAATGAGACATTAGTTATTATTTCTACGACAGAATAATATGATTTAAAGAACTATATTAAAATCCACTTTTGGGGGTGTTTACTACTGTTGGCGAGTATATTCAGATATTGAAATGATTTTTGCGATAGAGTTATCACATTACCGGTTCTCGTGAGGTTTTACACAATCTAAACGTATTCTTTACTTGCTTTTTCTTGTTGGCCAACATTGAGTCATCCTGTGTTGTTCCTTGAAAGCAATATAACGTTTTTGACACACAATAACAATGTTACATGTCCAGAGAGAACTTGTGACTTCACAATATTATTTTACCTTTCCTAAATTGATTTTCATTTTCCTTTTTCACTTTTACAGTTATGTTACAGTACCCTATTTTGAAATACTTTATATATATTTTGAAATAATAATACTGAAATTCACTTGTGATGCAAGCGGGATTGGAGTATAATACGTTCTCCTCAATGCCAAATAAAGTATCAGTTGTTGTAACGCAAATCATGAAAGCTTTTAATCTTTGCAAAAATCAGTTTTTAGTGGTTACTGAGGTTAGTCGGCACCTGCAACGCGACAAATGTTGACGTGCGTAATGCGAGGATAGGCATTTTGATGTAAGGGCTGAGAAAGAATTAGTGTTTGTCAAAGTGGTGAACATATTTTGTGGTTCAAACGTATATAAATACGTTTTTTAATTATTTTTTTGCTGCGGGGTTTGTAACTTAAATGTCTCTTAAACGTCTCTATAAATGTTACCATAGTCACCCTTATAACTGCCTATAAACGGTAAGAAGAAAATCGTTTTCCAAATAAAACTTAGAACTAAACTTCAAGCTAAAAAAAAATTATGTAGACATATAGAAAAACCTAATAATTATAACAAACTTATGTTCAAACGTAGAACTAACAGATTATCGTAGGAATGTGAGTGTCAAATATTTTAAAGAGTAACTACCAACTATTATATATATATATATATATATATATATATATATATATATATATATAAATTGAAAAAAACAGAAAATGGCATGATTATATAAAATTCAGGTACGTTATATATTTTACTGTTGACTCAGTTAATATTGAAAAGTTTAGAATAAAGTAATTTCCGCACAAGACTACGAATAATTGAGAAACTATAAACGAATTTGGGCCAATGCTTAATATTTTATATAATAATATCCTTACATCAGAAAAGACTGACATAAATGCATGACACTCATTTGTAACGTCCAATCTTATCATGTAAAATTCGCTGTGTGTCTGTGTCAATCCCGGTAGTAATGGAAAAAGACCTGATCAGGTGATATTGATTACAAGTTCTTTGCATATTCAACCTGGAGGAATGAAGAGATATATATTTATTTAAATTTATGTTAGTTCCTTTATAAAATTAATTGAAAAAACATGTGAGTGCCACAGACTTTTCGTTTTTTAGGGTAAATTGAAAATCAATTAACGTTTGATTAACGTTAAAATCATAATGTTTGTTTTATTAGCAGTTTGTATGGGAGAGTTTTTTGTCTCGGTTTTTTCAAAAGTAATAAAGCAAGTTTGAATAAGATATTTAGTATGATTTATTGCTACACTAAATACCACATTGTTTCACAGAATAAGAAGGAAAACCGAAATGAGGGAAGAGTGAAATAACCACAGAGTTTGCCAACAATGTATCGTTTACAAATCAATGTTTTTTACACTGGAAATCAAAGGGAATAAAACATTACACACTAGAGTAACAGGTACTTGAAATTAGATGTCAAAATATTTTGTGAGAAACTATAATCTACACATAAAAGGATTTATAATATTTAAATTTAATTATTTCTTTGGATAAGTACTTCTACAAAAACATACTCTTATTGTTTGGCTGGGTGAACGAACAAACTTCAATAATTTATCTAGAACCTTACCTCAGCTTGGATTTGAATTAGTCTATTCCACCTTCCATTTCTGTCTTTTTCATTTTGCTCTTTGATCTCATTTGAAGTAATTTTGAATACATCAATTTTAGTTTTGGATTCCTATGCGTGGTCAATATATTTAAATTGTATTCAGATTTCTATTTCTAATTTTTAGAAAAAAAATATACAAAAAAGACAAAGGTATTTCAAGTCATTAAACTTAAAGAAATGTTAAATCTGTATGAAAAAAAACCAAATTTATATATAGTTAAATATTGCAAAAAGTACGTTATTATTGTTGCTTATTACAAAGTGAAACAACGTTTGACGATAATGTTTGTCGTTTTTGTTGCTATCAGCTAGTTGTTGGTTGGGTTGGGTTTCCGCCGTACCGTTGTAATCTGATACAAGAATTTATTATGGAGAATCGGGGTCCATATTTAATAAAACCCTAAAGTGGATAACATTTTCCTCCAGTCTTCCGTATCTGGACCGAACGAACAAGAGAGGGATTATAGGTGTACGTAGCTGGGCGTTTTGAGATTTACTCAACCAAAGAAAATATGGAATAGAAGTCGAAACCATATGCTCTGGTTGAAGCAATTGTTTCGTCCCAGTGGTAGGCTAGTAATACGCTCAGGTTTTCTCTATGATTTTAAATCATCATTAAAATCGATAATTCAAAGAACCGTCAGATGCTACTGTAACTTGATGACTCCAAGGATCACGGGTTTGATTTTGATCCAGAGTTTGTAGCGGTTACATTACTCTATTAAGAGGACACTACTCTAATATTCTCGAGACTTTATATACAGGTATCTTGAGAACCTATCATGAAACCATCGTTCTTGCTAAAGTTAGGTACCCGATTAGAGAGACGACAAGTAGAATTCAAAAGGAAAGAAGCTATTTCCTATCATGATAGTTTTATAATTTTATTTTGCGTAGCTTTTATCGGATTTTATCTATATTTCAGACAAGGTACAAAGTATCATATACATTTTTGTTTTCATAACAGTAACAGATCTGGACACAGGGGTCTTCTGGAAACCTGGTTATAAAATATAACCAAATAACCATTTAAATTAGATTTTTCGATGGCGTTAATCTTATGCTGCTTAAACGCTGTGTTCACATTCGTAACAGACAGCTTATTATCAATAACTATAAAAAGTTCATATAAATTCGCTAAAAATAACAAAATCTTAAATATAACAATTGATTTTCGTTAGTAACACAAACACAATGTGAGTTTAAAAATGACCAAATTTTAACACCAAAAGATTAATTTTTCTGGTTAAATTACGTTAGCTTATGAAACATTATGGTGTTAGGGACTAACAGAATTAGGGGAAAAGATGCGTCATTTATCGAGCGTTCAGGTCCTACAGCCCCCTTGAGGTTTTGGTCTCCAAAACGTCATTCAACTTGATTACCGCAAAGTATTGCGAACCTCTGCGTAACAGGTTAAACAATATAGCCACACTAGCTCCGTAACAATGTAGCTACTGCAAGTTGTAAGCAACTATTATATATACAAGATATGAGTTAAAATACGTCCTTGCAGAATTTATTTAGAATGACAAAATTTTTATAAGACATTAATATTTTTAATAACACTAGCATACAAAGTTCTGTAACCTTGTTTTTAGGTAAAAAATACAAAAATAAATTGTAGAACAATATTAATTACTTTT
>JBAIZL010000001.1:183049340-183079340 GCA_036971475.1 Prosapia bicincta
TAACAACGCTTGAACATAACCGCTCGGGGGTTCCTGAGCGTGCTGAATTCAATGGCGTCATCGACAATCAACGGGGATGGACGTATGTGAGTCTACGTTAGTGCCCAAGGGATGATTTGGGGTAAAAATGTCAAAAGTCAAAAAATTACTTGAAATTTACCACTCGGAGGTTATTGAGGAAGCTGAATTCAATACCGTCATCGAGAGACACCAGGGATGGACGGGTGTGGGGACTACGGGAGTAGCAAAGGGAGTATTGGGGTAAAAAGGTCAGAGGCCAAGAGATCGTTATAAAATGATCATTTGGGGTTTTTAATAATGCTGAGTCTAAACCTAGCACCGAAGTTGGCCATGCGCAATCCGGGTTGACACTGCGGGTCTCGCTGTGGGTGAATTGAGATAAAACTTGCCAGAATCTAAAATATTGCCCAAAAAAGGGCATTCGAAGATTTTCGAAGGTCCTAGTGACTTGTCATCAAAATTCGTCGGGGATGTACGGGGTTACCAAGGGGTGATTTGGGGTTATATATCCCATTGACAATAAATCGCCCTTAATTTGCATGTTTCCAACTATGCAACATAACCAACAGAAAGAGTCGGGTTCGCGACCTTATCTTGGACAGAAGTTATGCTACATCTATTTACAGAAATGTTTGTGATATGAAAATATAAACAGGCGGCACTCCGGTAGCAGTTCTAGCACGTTTGTTTACGTCATGTCTGTCAAACTAAACTTTATAACTTGGAGCAGTGTTTCAATGCAGCCTGTCCATGTGCTTTAAGAGTTTTAAAGACTGTATGCTTGAACGATTCAACTTGAAAAGATAACCGTTTGTCACAAATTGATAATTTTATAAAAATTAAATTTTTTTTAAAGACAGCATTTATTAGCTGTCTTTGTACAGCCAATATGTCTACAATGTTCTGGGCCGCTGTGTAAATACTGCTGTCAAAATTGAGTTATTATTTGTAATGCCAGTTTCCATAAATAAAGCTTATAATGTGTCAAATGATATCTTTTATATAAAGTTAAGTGTGTACAATCAGTGAACAAGAAATAATTAGTGTATGTTAATTATCGTGCGATTATAAGTCTTTTTACCTAAACTGCGCTAAAATCTGTAGGTTTTATTTACTACAGTTTTCAATTAGTAAATAAAATATAACTGATCTCAAAACTACGTTTACCCTACTAGTCACATTGCAATCAGAATATTCAAAAACGATTTTTATAAAGTAAATGCAAGATAAATTGTTAAACCACACAATAAATCACACTTAGACATTTCGTGCCTGTGAACTACAACGGCAGTAGTAATGTGACAGAAATTGCAGGTCACATGTATTGAATACATGAACCTAAATAACATCTGTGCGAGTGTTGTCAGTTTATATTACGATATCAGGCTGTCTGGTGTAAACAAACATAGGTCCAAGCCAAACAAAGATAAAGGCTCGCAGTCGACAAGTACTCTCGTGGACGAAGGCCCGAAAAACTTACTTTTTGCATTCTATCTTTTCCATCCCATTCTCTCATTTACATACGGCGTAAACGTAAATAACTTATGGTATCTTCCCAATGTCAAAATGGTCGTATAAAGACGGAAACATTTGTTTCTATCCTCGACATGAGCCGCTGGTAGTCTATATTTTATTTTATTAATATGTTTATTGAATACATTGGTATTAACTTTTAGTGAATATATATGGCGTAGGCCATATTAAGTGTTACATCTGTTAATACATGTGTTGCAGACTAGTGTTAACATGTTTGCAATGTTACCAAATTGTAACAATATACAGCAAATAATAGTCACTTTTAGATTCTTAAAATCGGATAGTGATTCTATGACAATTAATTTGAACAGCAAGTTAATTTAAAAAATAAATACTTCATCTATCCTATAGTATCTAAGAGCACCAAGGGAAAGATACGAGATGCATTGACCAGAACATTAAGATATGTTTGGTCTGCCATCAAGTAAACAAACGCGTCAGAATGGCTTTTGGAGTGTCGACTGTTTATGTTTCCATATCAGAATTGTGTCTGTAAATACATAGCATAACAAGATACATTCCCTCCAAGATAAGGTCACGAAGCCACAGCTGTATGTCCTTTTCAGCGAACCAACAGTGTATGTTTGAAGGAATTGACAGATGTAATATAATTGGACTGGTACAGTCTCAAAAACTACCGAGTGTCAATTTTTATGACATTTTTTTGATATTAGGATTTTATATTTATTTTCTAATAAGTTCAAGAAATAATTCCGTTCTTGACGATAACACTTGCGTGTTTGCCAACACAAATACCAGTAACCCCATAATTATTTATAGAGTTTTACGAAATCATGCTAAAATAGCATATTTACAAATTCCTGAAGTACTTACATCGAAGACTCTAATGAAACACTTGCCAACAATATCTCAACTCTTCAAAATGAATGACCAAGGTATTAAAGAACTAGCGTTATTTATAGGCCATACAACATCATTTGTATCACTAATAACATTATATATTTTTTTTTCATCCAAAATACTCAAAAATTGTTTGAAAGATATAAATAATGTAGCAAAGAAAGAACACGTGGATATATACACCTATGACCATAAGGGTAAAACATTTTAAGTACTTATTTAAGGATACATGTATCATAGTTGTTAACATGCCAATTAAACTAGAGAGCACTGCAGGCGGTTTAAGCAATGGTAAATATTTAAAATTCTTTATTTCTACATCTCTGAAGATTATATGTAATATGTATATATAGTTCTTCCCAATGTATATTGCAGTGTAGCTAGGAATCAAAATGTTTTCGGTAAGGAATGTAATAAATCTATTATGTTTATCCTCGATATTCTAGTCCCAAGAGTAACTTAATGTCTATGGGACTTTCACTCACTTTAGAGTTGCATGAAAAACTGTTTCAAGTACGGTGATCATTGGTAAGGAAACAAATACAGTAGTGCATGGATAATTCAAGGTAGATGGGACCGAGACACCGTCGGATTACCGAAAACTTGGATTACACGGAAATAGCTTCCTGCACACTAGAAAAAACAGGAGTTCTATTGAACCCTAATACTATAATTAAGAATGGACAAAATACGTATGTAAAACTTTATTGATTACAGTACATACATAAATTAATGTAGCTTGGCTCTTCAAGACTACTGTACTGACTCTTGTTTGTGAGGATACCATATGATATGAATACCATACTAAGTATCGGCAATTATAGGTAAAGAAAAGCCGATACCCGTTGTAACCTTTATGAGGACGCCCAATAATTTGATCGTAGATAGTCGTTTTGTTTGCCTATCATAAAAATAAAACGAGATTATCATTAAAATATCAGTGAATCTTAAGTATAGTGAAAAATTACCGTGATCATCGGTAGTAAATATTTATGATTATCAACGTCTAAAGATTGACTACAAAACGTTTTATTAGCACTTGGTTAGAGTTGCTTAACTGAAGTAATTTTCTATCAACGAAGAATAGAGAAAATTCAAATTGAAATATTAAAATTGTAATTAGGAGTTATTTATTAACTGGTATTGCTAGTGGTAGGATTCGTAAAATATATAACAAAGGAGACAGTTTTGAGAAGTGATTGAGTTTTAGTAGACTTTGTTTTGAGATCAGACACAGCCGAACGAACTAAAATCATTCTGATACTAACTATAAAAATGTATGTAACATGTCGACCGAAGAACGGAGAGATTTTTTAAAGTGAAAAAAATCTAAAAAACAGTCATTATCTTTTACGTCTTGTTTTTTTAACAAGAAATACCATCATAGTGACTAATTTCATTCTGACACTCTGCATAACGCTATTTCACAGCTAGTTTTTGAAGACTGGTTCCTCAGCTATATTCGCCAAAATATTTGTAAATTTTTTCACCATAATAATAATAATAAATCAAATTGTAGATATGCAAGCCAGGAAGGATACGGTTAAAAATAGAATTAAAGAAGGAGATTAAAATATATTTAAACCTTATCAGATATATTTTCAGGTGAATTCAACGGGTCTTGATGAAAGTAACCTCACAATCAAGGTGAAATGTCATCCTTTCGGAAAATATCTAAGGGAGGAATTAAATAAATTTTTTAACCTGCCAACAACGACTACCAGGAAAATTTAATGAATGTAGTTAAAGAAGAACTTTTAGAAAAAAATAGGTCTTTACTCAAACACAATTGTACCTATAATAACTTATGACAAATCAAATATGGTTGGTAAATAAAACAGATGTATTACATTGCTTACCGAAAGCGTTTTTCACCGTGATGCCTAGCTGCAATGCAATATACATTGGGAAGAACTATATCCTTACATAATATTATATTCTTTAGAGATGTAGAAGTAAAGAAGTTTAAATATTTACCATTGCCTAAACCGCCTGAACTGCTTTCTAGTTTTATTGACAGAAAACCACCTATGATACCTGAATCCTTAAATAAATAATTAAAATGTTTTGCCCTTATCTTGATAAAATGTGTATATTGGCATAAAATGTGTAAATGTCATATATTTGTGAAAATTTTACTCCTTGTTAGAATACTATATGCACCCTTTTAAAGCATATGCTCACAGAAAAATAAAACATTTTTTTTGTCACATTTGGCTGTCGTAAGTACAGAAATACTATTATTTCAATATTTAATTTTTTTACCCGAAAATGGTAATTTGTACTCAATTGAACCTATAAAATATAGACGTGTTCAATGGGCCTACGTGAACAAAAAATTAACATTACATGAGATTCGACCAAATAAAAGCCTTCTTATATTTACAATGTACAATATAGGTAGATTTTTCTGGTTTTCTACCTGAGGTAAGGGTGATACAAAATATCGAAGAAAATTATTGAAATATAGTAAGAAATGTATAGCCATTACGTCTAAGCTAAATTAGAACAGATGTAAATTGGCCTTTACATTCATTCGTCGCAGAAATTGAACACCACACAGACACAGTGATTGTTAATCCCCGTGGCATGGGCTTGATAGGCACTTATAGGTGGTGTTGGTTGCCAGGTGTGTCTGCAGTTTCAGCCACAATTTCTGTATTAATGAAGTCGTAATCAATGTTTTTACCGCCACCGAAGTTGATTTTTAAAACTATTTCTTCATTAATTAATTAGTTTTTAGGTTTAAATTTTTTTGGTTACATTATTTTTTCTCTGTTTAAATATAGGGAAAGACAAATTAATACTTGTTTAAATACAAGATTTTCCTTTTAATAGATTTTCTCGTTTTATATTTATTAGTCATTTAGTTAACTAGTGTTATAAGTAATATAATATTTGCAATTATTATTCAATTCCTAATTTCATATTATATATACACAATTTTGTATATTACGTGTCCTTTCTTTGCTACATTATTTATATTTTTGAAACAATTTTTGCAATTTTTGGATGAAAAAAATATATATTATGTTATTATTCCACGATTAGGTTAGGTCTTCCACTTCACAACAGAAACTATTAAGACGAAACAGGCAAAATATTCTGGTTGTTCATCAGCAAGACTCCAGAACAAAAGTGAAATGCTTACAGATTACGACAGCTGTTGATAGGAATGAATAATCAAATATTTATGATTGCGCCCAGCTTCCACTTATCTTCCCCTCCAAACATATGGCTAATCACACTTTCCCGCTATTTATTAACAGTGTCTGGAATCGCACTTTCGAAAACTCACACGTGCGTTATCCTTGACTTTCGATGACGAAATTGGAGTCACCCCTTACAAACCCAGAGTATTAATTTACTAGACATTTTTCTAGTATCTTACATTTTCATAAAAATTAACCACCCTTTCTACTCCCGTAGAACCACACCCTCATTTTCCCATTAGCTTTTAATGACGGACTCAGCCCCATTAAACCCCCCCCCTAGAGATTATTTTCTAGTCTTTTTTAGGCTTTTACCATTCTAATCCCAATTCATCAATTGCTACTCCCATAGAGCAACACCCGTGCATCCCCACTTTCGCTCGATTACGGTACCGGACTCAGCACAAATACCCCCCCCCCCTGAGTGATCATTTTCTATTGTTTTTTTGCCTTCTGATAATTTTACCACAATTCTAAAATTTCCTACTTCCGTAGATCATTACCCGATCATCTCCACTGACGTCCAATAACAGTACAAGACTCAGCATCATTAAATCCTCCGAGTGATATTTTCTATTGTTTTTTTGGCTTCTGACAATTTTTCCCTAATTGACTCTTTTTCTACTCCCGTAGAGCCACACCCGTACATCCCCTTATAATATTGAAGACGGTATTTTACTCAGCAACTTCCAAAACACTACGGTTGATCATTTTCTAACTTTGTTTTGATTTCTCACAATTATACCCCAATTCATCATTAGCTACTACCATCAAGGGTCACCCGTGTATCCCCATTGACGTTCAATAACGGTGAAAGACTCGGCACCATTAAAACCCACCCGAATGATCATTTTCAATTGTTTTGTTGCCTTCTGACAATTGTACCCCAAATCACCCCTTTTCTACTCTCGTATAGTCTCATCCGTGCATTCCCAAATAATATGGAAGACGGTATTGGACTCAGCTACCTCCAAAACACTACAATTGATCATATTCTAGCTTAGTTTTGCCTTCTCACATTTATACTCCAAATCATCATTTGCTACTCCCATAGAGGAACACCCGTGTATACCTATGACGTTCGATAATGTTAAAAGACTCAGCATCATTAAAACCCTCCGACTGATCATTTTCTAGTTTTTTTTTTTGCCTTCTTTCATTTATACCCCAAGTCACTCCTTTACAACTCCTATAGAGCCTAACCCGTTCATCCCCATTTAATTTTGTTCACAGTAGTGGACTCATCATTCTTATAGGCCTATATATATATATACATCCCGCTATCAATATGGCAGCATTTCATTTTGCAACCATATGGCAGCCACTTGAAAGAGTGAAGTATATATGTTTTTCGTCGTGTATAATTTATTTATAATAAACATGATACTACTCCATGTACTTTAATTTCATAAAATCTTAAAACAATTAAAAAGACTGAAGTACTATCAATACGGCAGTATTTCATTTATGCATCAATATGGCAGCCAGTGTATATTTTCGATCATTCTAATAACAATATGGCAGCCGGTGTGTATATTATTCCCACGCTACTAACAATACGAGAACCAACAGTGTTGCCACTATGGTGCGACTATCTGACTAGTCAAATGTTTAGACTCTAAGACACGTGTGTGTAATCACGGAGAAAATATAAACATTAGTATGTCCCTTCTTTATTTAAGCTGCCCAATTATTTACTCAACTCAGATAAGTCCTGTTTGTTAGTTTTCATAAACGTGTACAACTATCGAAAGCTGACGGGGATACAAGTGTGTGCCTCTACAGGAGTAGCAATAGGATCAATTACGGTAGAATATCAGAACCCAAAGAAAGCTAGGAAATAATCAATTGGGGTGTTTTTAAGAATGATGAGTCCACTACTGTGAACAAAATTAAATGGGGATGAACGGGTTAGGCTCTATGGGAGTTGTAAAGGAGTGATTTGGGGTATAAATGAAAGAAGGCAAAAAAAAAAACTAGGAAATGATCAGTCGGAGGGTTTTAATGGTGCTGAGTCTTTTACCATTATCGAACGTCATAGATATACACGGGTGATCCTCTATGGGAGTAGCAAATGATGATTTGGAGTATAAATGTGAGAAGGCAAAACTAAGCTAGAATATGATCAATTGTAGTGTTTTGGAGGTAGTTGAGTCCAATACCGTCTTCCATATTATTCGGGAATGCACGGATGAGACTCTACGAGAGTAGAATAGGGGTGAATTGGGGTACAATTGTCAGAAGGCAACAAAACAATTGAAAATGATCATTCGGGTGGGTTTTAATGGTGCCGAGTCCTTCACCGTTATTGAACGTCAATGGGGATACACGGGTGACCCTTGATGGGAGTAGCTAATGATGAATTGGGGTATAATTGCGAGAAAGCAAAACAAAGTTAGAAAATGATCAACCGTAGTGTTTTGGAGGTTGTTGAGTAAAATACCGTCTTCAATATTATAAGGGGATGCACGGGTGTAGCGCTACGGGAGTAGGAAAAGGCTCAATTGGGGTAAAATTGTCAGAAGGCAAAAAAACAATGGAAAATGATCTCTCGGGGGTTTTTAATGGTGCTGAGTCTTTTACCACATCGAACGTCATGGGTATACACGGGTGATCCTCTATGGGAGTAGCATATGATGATTTGGAGTATAAATGTGAAAAGGCAAAAGTAAGCTAGAATATGATCAATTGTAGTGTTTTGGAGGTAGCTGAGTCCAATACCGTCTTCCATATTATTCGGGAATGCACGGATGAGTCTCTACGAGAGTAGAAAAGGGGTGAATTGGGGTACAATTGTCAGAAGGCAAAAAAACAATTGAAAATGATCAATCGTAGTGTTTTGGAGGATGCTGAGTCCAATACCGCCTACAATAATAAATGGGGATGCAAAGGTGTGCCTCTACTGGACTAGAAAAAGTATGATATGGGGTAACATTGGCAGAAGGCAAAATAACAAGAAAAAATGATAACTCGGGTGTTTTTAATGTTGTTAAGTCTTTTACAGTTATCGAACTTCAATGAGGATGCACGGGAGATGCTCTATGCTAGTAGGAACTGGTTATTTAGGGTAAAAATTTCAGAAGGCAAAATAAAGGTAGAAAATTATCAATTGGAGTATTTTTGGAGTCCATTTCGTCATTAACATTAAACGGGCATCCACGGATGTAACTCTACAGGAGTAGAAAAGGGGTTAATTTGGTAAAATTGTCAGAAGCCAAAAAAACAATAGAAAATATCACTCGGAGGATTTAATGATGCTGAGTCTTGTACTGTTATTGGACGTCAGTGGACATGATCGGGTAATGATCTACGAAAGTAGGAAATTTTAGAATTGTGGTAAAATTATCAGAAGGCAAAAAAACAATAGAAAATGATCACTAAGGGGGGGGTATTTGTGCTGAGTCCGGTACCGTAATCGAGCGAAAGTGGGGATGCACGGGTGTTGCTCTATGGGAGTAGCAAGTGATAAATTGGGATTAGAATGGTAAAAGCCTAAAAAGACTAGAAAATGATCTCTAGGGGGATTTAATGGTACTGAGCCCGTCATTAAAAGCTAATGGGAATATGAAGGTGTGGTTCTACGGGAGTAGAAAGGGTGGTTAATTTTTATGAAAATGTAAGATACTAGAAAAATGTCTAGTAAATTAATACTCTGGGTTTGTAAGGGGTGACTCCAATTTCGTCATCGAAAGTCAAGGATTACGCACGTGTGAGTTTTCGAGAGTGCGATTCCAGACACTGTTAATAAATAGCGGGAAAGTGTGATTAGCCATATGTTTGGAGGGGAAGATAAGTGGAAGCTGGGCGAAATCATAAATATTTGATTATTCATTCCTATCAACAGCTGTCGTAATCTGTAAGCATTTCACTTTTGTTCTGGAGTCTTGCTGATGAACAACCAGAATATTTTGCCTGTTTCGTCTTAATAGTTTCTGTCGTGAAGTGGAAGACCTAACCTAATCGTGGAATAATAACATAATATATATTTTTTTCATCCAAAAATTGCAAAAATTGTTTCAAAAATATAAATAATGTAGCAAAGAAAGGACACGTAATATACAAAATTGTGTATATATAATATGAAATTAGGAATTGAATAATAATTGCAAATATTATATTACTTATAACACTAGTTAACTAAATGACTAATAAATATAAAACGAGAAATTATATTCCTTTTAAAAGGAAAGTCTTGTATTTAAACAAGTATTAATTTATCTTTCCCTATATTTAAATAAAGAAAAAATAATGTAACCAAAAAAATTTAAACCTAAAAACTAATTAATTAATGAAGAAATAGTTTTAAAAATCAACTTCGGTGGCGGTAAAAACATTGAATACGACTTCATTAATCCAGAAATTGTGGCTGAAACTGCAGACACACCTGGCAAACAACACCACCTATAAGTGCCTATCAAGCCCATGTCACGGGGATTAACAAACACTGTGTCTGTGTGGTGTTCATGTCTGCGACGAATGAATGTAAAGGCCAATTTACCTCTGTTCTAATTTAGCTTAGACGTAATGGCTATACATTTCTTACTTTATTTCAATAAACTTCTTAGATATATTGTATCACCCTTACCTCAGGTAGGTAACCAGAAAAATCTACCTATATTGTACATTGTAAATATGAGAAGGCTTTCATTTGGTCGAATCTCATGTAATGTTAATTTCTTGTTCACGTAGGCCCATTGAACACGTCTATATTTTATAGGTTCAATTGAGTACAAATTACCATTTTCGGGTAAAAAAATTAAATATTGAAATAATAGTATTTCTGTACTTACGACAGCCAAATGTAACCAAAAAACTGTTTTATTTTTCTGTGAGCATATGATTTAAAAGGGTGCATATAGTATTCTAACAAGGAGTAAAATTTTCACGAATATATGACTTTTTAGTGCCAATATAAACATTTTATCAAGACAAGGGCAAAACATTTTAATTATTTATGTAAGGATTCATGTATCATAGGTGGTTTTCTGTCAATAAAACTAGAAAGCAGTTCAGGCGGTTTAAGTAATGGTAAAACTTCTTTACTTCTACATCTCTAAAGAATATAATATTATGTAAGGATATAGTTCTTCCCAATGTATATTGCATTGCAGCTAGGCATCATGTTGAAAAACGCTTTCGGTAAACAATGTAATACATCTGTTTTATTTACCAACCATATTTGATTTGTCATAAGTTATTATAGGTACAATTGTGTTTGAGTAAAGACCTATTTTTTTCTAAACGTTCTTCTTTAACTACATTCATTAAATTTTCCTGGTAGTCGTTGTTGGCAGGTTAAAAAATTTATTTAATTCCTCCCTTAGATATTTTCCGAAAGGATGACATTTCACCTTGATTGTGAGGTTACTTTCATCAAGACCCGTTGAATTCACCTGAAAATATATCTGATAAGGTTTAAATATATTTTAATCTCCTTCTTTAATTCTATTTTTAACCGTATCCTTCCTGGCTTGCATATCTACAATTTGATTTATTATTATTATTATGGTGAAAAAATTTACAAATATTTTGGCGAATATAGCTTAGGAACCAGTCTTCAAAAACTAGCTGTGAAATAGCGTTATGCAGAGTGACAGAATGAAATTAGTCACTATGATGGTATTTCTTGTTAAAAAAACAAGACGTAAAAGAGAATGACTGTTTTGTAGATTTTTTTCACTTTAAAAAATCTCTCCGTTCTTCGGTCGACATGTTATATACGTTTTATAGTTAGTATCAGAATGATTTTAGTTCGTTCGGCTGTGTCTGATCTCAAAACAAAGTCTGCTAATACCCAATCACTCCTCAAAACTGTCTCCTTTGTTATATATTTTACGAATCCTACCACTAGCAATACCAGTTAATAAATAACTCCTATTTACAAACTTAATATTTCAATTTGAATATTCTCTATTCTTCGTTGATAGAAAATTACTTCAGTTAAGCAACTCTAACCAAGTGCTTATAAAACTTTTTGTAGTCAATCTTTAGACGTTGATAATCATAAATATTTACTACCGATGATCACTGTAATTTTTCACTATACTTAAGATTCACTGATATTTTACTGATAATCTCGTTTTATTTTTATGGTAGGCAAACAAAAAGACTACCTACGATCAAATTATTGGGCGTCCTCATAAAGGTTACAACGGGCATCGGCTTTTTTTTAGCTATAATTGCCGATACTTAGTATGGTATTCATATCGTATGGTATCCTCGTAAGCAAGAATCAGTACAGTAGTCTTGAAGAGCCAAGCAACATTAATTTATGTATGTACTGTAATCAATAATTTCTACATACGTATTTTGTGCATTCATAATTATAGTATTAGGGTTCATTTACGTGTAATCCAAGTTTTCGGTAATCCGACGGTGTCTCGGTGCCATCTACCTCGAATTATCCATGCATTACTGTATTTGTTTCCTTACCAATGATCACCGTACTTGAAACAGTTTTTCATGCAACCTTAAAGTGAGTGAAAGTCCCATAGACATTAAAGTTACTCTTGGGACTAGAATATCGAGGATAAACATAATAGATTTATTACATTCCTTACCGAAAACGTTTCGATTCCTAGCTACACTGCAATATACATTGGAAAGAACTATATCCTTACATATAATCTTCAGAGATATAGAAATAAAGAATTTTAAATATTTACCATTGCTTAAACCTCCTGCAGTGCTCTCTAGTTTAATTGGCATATTAACACCTATGATAAATGTATCCTTAAATAAGTACTTAAAATGTTTTGCCCTTATGGTCATAGAATGTGTGTATATATCCACGTGTTCTTTCTTTGCTACATTATTTATATCTTTCAAACAATTTTTGAGTATTTTGGATGAAAAATATATATATATAATGTTATTATTGATGCAAATGATGTTGTATGGCCTATAAATAACTCTAGTTCTTTAATACCTTGGTCATTCATTTGGAAGAGTTGAGATATTGTTGGCAAGTGTTTCATTAGAGTCTTCGTTGTAAGTACTTCAGGAATTTGTAAATATGCTATTTTAGCATGCTTTCGTAAAACGTTATAAATAATTATGGGGTTACTGGTATTTGTGTTTGCAAACACGCAAGTGTTATCGTCAAGAAAGGAATAATTTCTTGAACTTATTAGAAAATAAATATAAAATCCTAATATCAAAAAAATCTCATAAAAATTGACACTCGGTAGTTTTTGAGACTGTACCACTCCAATTATATTTCATCTGTCAATTCCTTCAAACATACACTGTTGGTTCGCTGGAAAGGACATACAGCTGTAGATTCGAGACCTTATCTTGGAGGGAACTATGCTATGTATTTACAGACACAATTATGATATGGAAACATAAACAGTCGACACTCCGAAAGCCATTCTGACGCGTTTGTTTACTTGATGGCAGACCAAACTTATCTTAATGTTCCGGTCAATGCATCTCGTACTTTTCCCTTGGTGCTCTTAGATACTATAGGATAGATAAAGTATTTATTTTTTAACGTAACCTGCTTTTCAAATTAATTGTCATAGAATCACTATCCGATTTTAATAATCTAAAAGTGACTATTATTTGCTGTATATTGTTACAATTTGGTAACATTGCAAACATGTTAGCACTAGTCTGCAACACATGTATTAACAGATGTAACACTTAATATGGCCTACGCCATATATATTCACTAAAATTTAATACCAATGTATTCAATTAACATATTAATAAAATAAAATATAGACTACCAGCGGTTAAAGTCGAGGATAGAAACAAATGTTTCCGCCTTTATACGACCATTTTGACGTTGGCAAGATTCCATAAATTATTTACGTTTACGCCGTATGTAAATGAGAGAATGGGATGGAAAAGATAGAATGCAAAAAGTAAGTTTTTCGGGCCTTCGTCCACGAGAGTACTTGTCGACTGCGAGCCTTTATCTTTGTTTGGCTTGGACCTATGTTTGTTTACACCAGACAGCCTGATATCGTAATATAGACTGACAACACTCGCACAGATGTTATTTAGGTTCATGTATACAATACATGTGACCTGCAATTTCTGTCACATTACTACTGCCGTTGTAGTTCACAGGCACGAAATGTCTAAGTGTGATTTATTGTGTGGTTTAACAATTTATCTTGCATTTACTTTATAAAAATCGTTTTTGAATATTCTGATTGCAATGTGACTAGTAGGGTAAACGTAGTTTTGAGATCAGTTATATTTTATTTACTAATTGAAAACTGTGGTAAATAAAACCTACAGATTTTAGCGCAGTTTAGCTAAAAAGGCTTATAATCGCACGATAATTAACATACACTAATTATTTCTTGTTCACTAATTGTACACACTTAACATTATATACAAGATAACATTTGACACATTATAAGCTTTATTTATGGAAACTGGCATTACAAATAATAACTCAATTTTGACAGCAGTATTTACACAGCGGCCCAGAACATTGTAGACATATTGGCTGTACAAAGACAGCTTACAAAGTGTAACTAGTCTTTTTATTTTTTGTTGCTGGACAAATTCTACATTGTTTATACCAATTTATAGAATTTTTTCATTAACGGATGGCTGAAAAGTCATTCTGCTGCCCCTGCTAATGATACCATCCTTTTTAAAAGAACAAAAAGAAATAACACGAAAAGAGAAGAAAATTAATTACCCGAAGAAGAATGAGAAAACAAACTTACAAGTTTAGATAGGCTAAGTAAAAATGGAAAGAAAATATATGGCACTTGGGTAGAAAAAATACATTTTTTAAAAAATTAAATAAAAAATTTAATTTTTATAAAATTATCAATTTGGGACAAACGGTTATCTTTTCAAGTTGAATCGTTCAAGCATACAGTCTTAAAAACTCTTAAAGCACATGGACAGGCTACATTGAAACACTGCTCCAAGTTATAAAGATTAGTTTGACAGACATGACGTAAACAAACGTGCTAGAACTGCTATCGGAGTGCCGCCTGTTTATATTTTCATATCACAAAACATTTCTGTAAATAGATGTAGCATAACTTCTGTCCCAGATAAGGTCGCGAACCCGACTCTTTCTGTTGGTTATGTTGCATAGTTGGAAACATGCAAATTACGGGCGATTTATTGTCAATGGGATATATTACCCCAAATCACCCCTTGGTAACCCCGTACATCCCCGACGAATTTTGATGACAAGGGACTAGGACCTTCGAAAATCTTCGAACGCCAATTTTTGGGCAATATTTTAGATTCTGGCGAGTTTTATCTCAATTCACCCACAGTGACACCCGCAGTCCCATCCCGGATTGTGCATGGCCAACTTCGGTGCTAGGATTAGACTCAGCATTAATAAAAATGATCATTTTATAACGATCTCTTGGCCTCTGACCTTTTTACCCCAATTCTCCCTTTCCTACTCCCGTAGAGCCCAAACTCGTCCATCCCTGGTGTCTCTCGATGACGGTATTTAATTCAGCATCCTCGAAAACCTCCCAGTGGTAAAATTCAAGTATTTTTTTGACTTTTGACATTTTTACCCCAAATCATTCCTTGGGCACTAACGTAGACTCACATCCGACTATCCCGGTGATTTTCGATGACGCCATTGAATTCAGCACGCTCAGAAACCCCCGAGCGGTTACGTTCAAGCGATTTTTTTTACTTCTGACATTTTCACCCCACCCCTTTGCTACTCGCGTGGAACCACACCAGTGGATCCCCGGTGACTTTCGGTGAAGGTATTGAATTCCGTATAATCTAAAATCCCCGGGGTTTTATTTTCTAGTAATTTTTTAACTTTTGACATTTCTACCCCAAATCATCCCTTTGGTAGTAACGTAGAGTCACAACCGTCCATTCCCGGTGACTCTAGATGACGTCATTGAATTTAGCACCATCAGAAACCACCGAACGGTCATTTCCCCCCGATTCTTAGTCATCTGACATTTTGACCCTAATTCAACTCCTTTGGTGCATGGGTTTACCTCACCAGTACATCCCCGGAAAGTTTCGATGACGACATTGAATTCAGCATCCTCAGAAACCTCCGAGTAGTTATTTTCCAGCGATTTTTTGACTTCTGAAATTTTCACCCCAATTCACCCCTTTATTACTCGCGTGGAACCATACCAGTGCATCCCCGGCGACTTTCGGTGACTGCATTACATTCCGCCTTACCAAAAACCACCGAGTGGTTATTTTCTAGTTATTCTTTGACTTTTGACTTTTTTACCCCTAATCATCCCTTTGGTACTTACGTAGTGTCACATCCGGTCCATCCCCGGTGACTCTAGATGACGCTATTGAATTTATCATTCTCAAAACCCCCTGAACGCTCATTATCCCGCGATTCTTAGGCATCTGACATTTTTACCCTAATTCAACCCCTTTGGTACGTGAGTTTAGCCTCACAAGTACATCCCCGGAGACTTCCGATGACGGCATTGTAATCAGCATCATCAAAAACCCCCGAGCGGATATTTTTCAGCGATTTTTTCACCCCTGATATTCTCACCCCAATTCACCCCTTTGGTACTCTCGTGGAACCACACCAATGCATTTCCGGTGACTTTCGGTGACGGCATTGAATTCCGCCTTATCAGAATTCCCCGAGTTGTTATTTTCTAGTAATTTTTTGACTTTTGACATTTCTACCCCAAATCATCTCTTTGGCACTCAAGTAGAGTCTCATCTGTTCATCCCCGGTGACTTTCGATGGCGGCATTGAATTCAGCATCCTCAAAAACCCCCGAGTGGTTATGTTCCAGCGATTTTTCAACTTTTGATTTTTTCACCCCAATTCACCCCTTTTGTACTCGCGAGGAACCACGTCAGTGCATCCCTGACGAGTTTCGGTGACGGCATTGAATTCCGACTTACCAAAAACCCCGAGTGGTTATTTTCTAGTTATTTTTTTGACTTTTGACTCTTTTACCCCAAATCATCCCTTTGGTACCTACGTAGAGTCACATCCGGTCCACCCCCGGTGACTCTAGATGACGCTATTGAATTTAGCATCCTCAAAACCCCCCGAACGGTCACTATCCCGCGATTCTTAAGCGTCTGACCATTTTACCATAATTCAACCCCTTTGTACTTGGGTTTAGCCTTAGCAGTACATCCCCGGTGACTTTCGATGACGGCATAGAAATCAGCATCCTCAAAAACCCCCGAGTGTTCACTTTCCAGCGATTCTTTGTCCAATTCAAATATATACATTATGTAGTACGATTGATATCTATGTGGATGCCAGCAATGTTGCCAAGTTTGTGGCTGCCATAATGTTAGGGAATGGTTGAAATATACAGTAAATTTATATACAGGAGGCGACTATGCTGCCTCTGGCGGAAATGTTACGAACTTGTGATATACAAATCCCGTTCACTCTGATATCAATTGGAGTACCGTTTGGTTATTACAAATTATTTTTTAAAAATTCAGAACGAACATAGAACTTCCAAATACAGTATAGCTCCAATAAAAGACTTCTTTTTACACCTATTGACATAGTTTTTATTTCGATTATTGTCAAAGGGTGTTACATTATCATGGATTACTATGTGGCAGCCGTATACCCGGCTGCCAGTTTGAATGCAAAATGACCAATGTATGATCTCCGTATTGTTAGCAGGCTGTATATATATATATATATATATATATATATATATATATATATATATATATATATATAAATATAACTATATATATATATAATAAGTTTTCTTGTTTAATATATGTATGTTTCAATATATATATATATATATATATATATATATATATATATATATATATATATATATATATATATAAATTGTAAGCAACTTTTCCGCCACGGACGGCAATTAGTGGTGATGAGGCACCTTTCGGTCACATGGCCTTTGACGATTCACTGAATTATTTTTCTCTAATTTTCTGATGTAATACTTGTCGTGATTTTGGTACTTTTTGAGGTCATATGACTGTGTTTTGTGTATGGTATTTTTGAAGAGTTTGTCTTATGTATATGTTTTATGTTGGTTGATTAGGTTATTGTGTATGTTATTAAACACGAGGTATTTTCAAGGTAGTTTGGTTCTATTTGATTATTGTTTCTTTCGAGTATGGTTAGGTTATTTTTGTGATTTGTAATATCAAGGCTTTGTAGTAATACGTGTTCTACGACCAGAATGACCGATGCAAATAAATCTGGTATTAGTACAGATAAATGTAACTAAGCCTAGAATAGTTAAATAGATCAATCAACTAATATTCCAATTATTTCATAGTATTGTAATAAACATGTTAAATACAGTATAAGGAAAATCAATGTAAACTAAACTAATTAGAACTAAATAGACAAACTGGGAATGTTAGAATAAATTATAAACGAACACAATATTAATTAGGCTAACGGCTAATAGACCGATTCAAATGAAACAGTAAAAGTGAGGCCTATGGGACCCAGCCAAAAATGTATAATATTAAATTAATTTTGACCAAATATAATCAGGGATAGTGAATTTAAGTATAAAAATGTGTGAAAAGTAAATTAGACATAGCTAGGGAGGGTTGTATTTCTGTAAAGATGCAAATTTTAATTTAAAACATAAAAGCCTAAAAATTTTAGGTTATCCAAGATTGGAGCTATATTAGTTTCGGCAAAAAACCGCGTGGGGATATGGTTTATACGATCTTGCCACACTGCAGCGACAGCACTACCGTCGAAGCTGGAGTTAACAAGAAGAAACAGCAACTTAATTAAATTAGAAGAAATAAAGTCAAAAAATTATTAAATGGAAGTTACAAAATTGAAATAACACATTGAAGTAAAGAAACGTATTTCACAAAAGTTGAAACTAATTAAAATTCATAATTACAAAATAAACAAAGCCAGTCACAATAGCAACAGCTTTCTCATTCGTTAAAAATGTAAGATGGATATCGAAAAGGCGAAAGTTTGAAAAAATTGGGGACGACGAAGCAAAAAAGGTGACGCTTAGGCAGTACAGTTTTAACGGTCAACGAGTGAGGTCGTATTGATACACGCAGAACCATTAAGTACCCAATATGTGGTAAAAAGTCCGTATAAAGTGCTACGATGTGACCCGGGGAGTGTACAAGTATATGAGCTGCTGCTCATATATGTTTCTACCAACATCTCGACCAAGAAAATGAAAAAAAGAAGCCGAACTTAACAAAATTCACCGACGCCATTCCATGCAGTGAAGCCTATATCCAAATCCCATGGAAGCTCTGAACAGGCCCAAAGACAACCCAACCATAGAAGATACATAACGTTTTGCAGTATAAGGTCATATAAATAATTTATTTTCTTTTAGATAAAATTTTATTTCAAGATATATTAACTTAAAATCAAAATTAACTAAAAATTGAATAACCAAAGCGACTGGAAATTCTCTTAGGTTACCTAAATTAAATAACAAATATTCTAAATTGATTTCCATTCAACCGTTTGCGTAAGGTGGAAATAAACGTATTGTCTTTAAATAGTTTTATCTCATATGTCTTTATTCTTGAAAAATGTATGAAATCCTTTGTCTTAGTATATAAGTATCAATAGGAAGTTTTTATTAAGTGCCTAGCATGTAATAACTAATTAGGTTAACCTATAAATAGGTAAATGTTAACCAGAGTCTATTAGTGGATTAAAAGGATTGTTTGTTAAAAGGCATAGCTTAAAGTAACTAGAAATTAACCTTAAAATTTTTGAAAATGAACAAGAATACACATATCTATGTGCAAATTAATTATAATAATTGAATTTAAATATAAGATAGTAAACATATTAAGCAATTTGGGATTGTGATTATAATATTAGAAAAGGATATAGTATGTATATATATATATATATATATATATATATATATATATATATATTAATATAAATAGTAATAAAATTGTAAACATAATAAAGGGGATATATTCTGTATTAATAGCATGAAACGAAAGAGTCATGGTAATTCAAAAGTAATTTTAGGTAAAATTACAAAGCTAAATCCTGTTAATTAAAATAAATCTAATAATAATAAGTCATTGTAAATCCAAACAGATAATAAAAAAAATATATTTTCCAAATAGTTGTGTTTTAATTTAAAATAAAATAAGTTCACTAGGTATCCATGTATAGTCTTTAAGTCACAAGTGTCTCTCAAAGATTCCACTACCACGAAAGAAAGCTAACGAGGCTTATGGGAGGCTAATTGGTTTTCATAAAAAAAATCAGGAGTTGGTTCTCCTGAGAGGTTTATTCCTTGAGATACAGGTCTCGAACCAAGGTTCGTAGTCAAGGGATAAACCATTACTAACTTACGGACAAGGTGTGGTAAAAGGAGGATAGTTGAAGAGTAAGAGAAAATGCTAGTCTGATGGAGCAGCAGAAGGGGAAGGAATGGTCCGTGAGAAGTCGTTACAGCTAATTTTGTAGATTCCAGACAGAAGATACTACTTTGTATTTATTTTATGTTTTGAGTTATTGAGATATTTTATTGTTTTGTTGTTTGGTTTGTACATTGGGATGTAGTGTTATTTATTGTGTACATTTGTTGCTCATCCTATTTCGTTGTTGTAATTATATTTCCGGTAGGTCATTTTATTATTCTTTCGGGTACAAGAGTTGCCATGTGAGGCCGACGAGACGTAAATATAATTCCATAATAATAAAAAGCGTTAGACCTTATTCAGATTCAATAATTGCTTAACGAGGCCGATATCAAGGATATGCCCGTAATAGGTAAAGGGTATAACGTTTGCATATTTGGGTATTTTTTTAAATTTGATAATATATATCTCTGTATATCAATTAATTTGTAACACATAATCAGCAATTACTATCCCATGTTTAATGTACTTGAAAAGTGTTCCTGTGCAGACAAAATTCACATGCACCATGCTTATTTTTTCTTCTGCGAGAATGTTTATAAATAAACTATATTATATATAATATTACTATAGTAAAGCTCTTTAGCCAATGAGGTGGCCCTGATTACGTAAGCCAATTCTCACTAGCTACCTAGGGGCATTGGTTTTGATACACATATTCTGATTGCCTTTCCCTTTTTCACCTATAAACATGATAATGATACGACCCGACATCCCATCAGTGTCTTTCTTATCTGTTTCGGAATTGATCTACTTCAGTTGGGCAACAATTGAACGATGACATATAACTTCAGCCCCTCAAGAGACATTTAGTAATAAATATATTTTTCTGCCTACTATCAGCTGTTTCATTTTCAGTGTATCGCAAATGTTTGCTTGACAAAAATGGAGCGAAAAAAGTTTAAATTTATGGAAAAAGAAACAAAAAAAACACTAATAAAAAAAAAATAAACTTTTCTTGTAACTAAATTGAGCCCTTAATAACAACAACAATACCTACCATAACCTCTATAAAGTTTATTAAATAATGTAATCGCGAATTAATTTGAAACCAAATTTGGCTAACTTTTGGAAATTAGGGTAATTGCTGCATTAATAAAGTATAGCGGATTTCTGGAGTTAAATTTGCAACGATTATAACGCAGGACTGGTAAATTAGCATCAATTACTCTCTTTATAATTACTTTTAATAATACGCCTTCCCCCCCCCATTATTATGCCCCCAATCATTACACATAGTGGTTTGAAATAATTTTGTTACGTATTAGAGATCTAATTTTATACCAATTTCTCTAGTCTCCAAATTAGCGAAGGGGGCATAACGTGCCAAGGTTGCAATCGATGTAAGGAAAACGCGTACCTAGTAACTTAAATCCATTCTTTTTTAGTTCCACATTATCGGTTCCATTTAAATATACATAATAAAGAACGTTTTTGTGATGAATACTCTCGTGGTTTTCACCCCATAACAATTCTTTCTAGTTTTTTCCAGATTACGTTTGTGTCCCTCAAAACGTTCACAAACAATGGAAGCTTGTAAACATCTTACTCTACTCTAATGTGCATGCAGGAGATCCCGTTACCTTCCAGATACACACAATTAAGCTTATTTCTCCTTTTAGCACGTTTTTACGCAACGCTTTTATGTCTAAATAATGATTCGTCGTTATGAATACGAAGTATTCTCAGTTTTAATAATTTAAATACTCCTCAATCCAAGCTTTAACGACCCACTATACGGTGGCTGTTCAAAGTTCGAGTGTATCGCCAGAGCTATATGCCTTACTAATGACGTCTTTTCAGGCAATTCATACCACAAGGTACCATCACTTGAGATATTTGTTTATATCAATAAATATTTCATCTATTCATTATCGATGTAGTGCGTAGCGATGATTCTATGCCTTTGCTTGTATCATATACACAAATAATTGTATTATCATATTCAATGCACAAATTAATTTTCTTGACCAAACTATAACATATTTTTAAACATCAGCATATAAAATAAAGAACCATGAATACAACAAGGTCAAACGGATTCAGTGGTTTATGTTTTCACCTTTATCCATAACACTATACACAAACACTCACACCCACACACTCACCCCCCCACACACAACCATACACACACACACGTGCACGCGCAAACACACAAACACACACACACGCTCGCGCGAACGTGCAAACGACACACACATAAATATATATATATATATATATATATATATATATATACTCATAATATTTGTATTAGTCTTAAACCTTATCTGACCATAAATAATTAATTGAATATATATCTAAGAGTAAGGCTACTTCGTAATTGGTGTTCGGTTTACTTCGCAATTCTAGTTGAGTGTTAGCAAAACTTCGAAGCTGTGTGCTGTGCATTATAAACTAACGGATAAATACGTACTACGAATATTAGCTATTAATTATTTATATATATATATATATATATATATATATATATATATATGTATGTGTGTGTGTGTGTGTGTGTGTTTGTATATATATATATATATATATATATATATATATATATATATATATATATATATACAAATTTTTTTGTACTTGTTACTCACTAGCTTTACATTTTTTTTCATAATTGAGCCACTAATAACTGAGGCACTATAAGGGTAACATCCTTCAAGATGAAACATCTTAAGACATACAATTTAGATATATTCATTTCAAAATATCATCAATATTTTATACATTTATCACCCAAATATAAATATCTAATACAGAACCTAATCTCGAATAAAATATCCAGTGTACATACATTTTTAAATAGCATTTATTAATGTTAATAAACTGTTATCATACCTATAAAATATTATTTATGATGATTTTTTTAAATATTATATACATCTCTTGCAACTATAAATGATTTAATTTATGGATTTTGTTGATAAGTGCGCCTTAGTAAATATGATAGTAATAGAATTGAATTATTGATAAGAATCCCAAATAAGGACATTTGGTAAATTCCCATTGGAATATTAAATCTTGATAATCTCACACAATCCCAACTAGCCACCCCCTGGAATCTCAGTAATTTAGGTTTACTTAGGCAGTTTACTTTTAGGCAACAAAACGAAATGCTAAAATTAGTAACAAACATACGGGCAGACATTATCTCCTGATATAACATGTGGTATTGTATGGTTTAAAATGATTTACAGTGATTGCTGGCAATATTGTGGGCCGAATGAGATTGGTAGAAAATCAGGGTAACATATGTTACATTTTGCATGGATTTTACGTCGTAGGAAAAGGTACATTAGAAGGCTGAGAACCTCTGGTGGAGATTTATGAATCACATCAGGTATCGTTAAATTTGTTTGCATATTTTCGTTGTTTTCTTAAAACTTGGTTTTATAGGGTTAACTATCCTTAAACGTGTTCTTGCACAGAGTATGTTGCCGTTTACAACATATTTTTCGCAATTTCTTGTTGTCATCTTACTTACTAACTGAGACTTTTATCAATTTTCATTTGTATATACTTTTCGTTCCACTGTTTCATCTTACAGGCTCTCAGTGGTATTCTTGTCAGCATATACTACTAGCATATACCATTACGAAAGTGGTTTTCGTATTTCTATTTACTGGCGAATTTTAACGACTCGTTTACATTTATTTCTGTTATGGTGTTTGCATTTCATATATTGTATCTAACCCTTGGTCCGCAAAAATCGTCATTCCACTCGCAATTAGTCGCGTTCTATAATTTTTGTAACTTCTCAAGGACGCCCAGAAAATATTGTAACTAAATTAGCAGCTACTATGATATCCATTAACGTAAACTAACGGACACTAACTGTTCCGTTTACACAGTTATTACCTTCGTATTCGATCCGCTGCTTCTTATGAAAGATCAATGTGACAGAAGGATGCCACCAAGGTAAGTACTTGTTCAATATAACGCCAAAACACTCGTTACTTATTTATTTAATTATATTATATTGTTCCTCACATTTGCATTTGTGCAATCGCGTGCAAAACAGAGAACGTGAGTTCTTACTTGGAAAAACTATTACTATTACATTCTTCAGGAATTACTATCCAAGCATCCTCTTCTGTGACAATGACACATATATAAACAATAGTTGCAGGATTTTATAGATGTTTTATTGTAAAGTAGAGTGTTACTGGGCTTAGCTGCTCGTATTTGGTGGTGTGTATTCTAACAGTTTAACCTTCCCGTATAAGTTTTCATCATTGCTCCATTTTGTTTTCTTAATAACTTCCTGTCTACAACTTTACTTATCTACAGTTATCAATCTCATTATGATTAATATTGTTTAATAATGAACATTCACAGCAATAAATATGTGTGTGATTAATATTATGTGATTAGGGCTTTAAATATATACTTTGGTTTACAACAACCAGATGTTCGATAGAAGTGATTATACATTTAGACTCTAAGAACCTAACCAACAGAAACAAATTAGGTAAAACTCAAATCTGTAGAAACTAGTCCGTGAAAATATCTAAATGCTACTCACTTAGTTAAATCTTTAAATACTAGAAAATGGACCAATGTTCTGGTTCCGAACTTTCTAGCTTTCTACAGCAACTTCTCTACAGTTTAAAATTTCATTTGCTCAACTATATATCAAAGGCATTTAGCAATGGAATCAGTAAGTTGGAAAGGGAATAAGCCCATCTCTCTTAACGGTTCAGGAAGTGAAAATAGCTCTTATAATGTATATGACTTTACAGCCAAATGAACCATAAGTAAATTGTAAAGGACATGTTTGTTGATACAAACACAGGGCAACTGTAGTCATTCTACCATTCTCGTGCATATTATAGTAATTATAAATCTACAAAGTTATTTCCTTTTAGCGCTCATTATTCGTAAAAATTTAATTCTGCCAAAATTCGTTATTAATATTGTCTATAATATTTCCTTAGAATAATTTCGAGTCACATGTTTTAATAAAGTTAAAACATTGTGTTTGTGTTTACCGTATGTATTTTCTATATAATACAGAGTAAATAAACAAATGCATTAAATCTCAAAAATAAGTCTCGTGAAAATCATGAAATCATTGCTTTTTAGTAGTGGTCTCTTTCAATGTCATTGTCATTCTGAGTCATCTTTCGTTCAGAAATGTTATTGTGAAAGTACATGAACTCATCTGTGATGTACTGAATAATCTTCTTCACATTATTTGTTTTTTTAGATAAATAGGTACTGATCCGTCATAGGACATTTCGGTTGGAAGTACAAGCTTACTAGCTTTTACATTTAGCAACTTATATGCTTTTGATCTAAGACCATAAATAAACTGACAAACTTCGACATATCCTTTAGCATTCGGTTTGTATTTCAGATGTTTATATTTACTTATGAGCAATTTTACCTTACTGTATCGATCAGTGGATGAGGTTTACTTGAAACATTTTAACGCCATTACATTTTAAAGCCTATGATGTCGCCATACTCAACTTGATAGTCAAAGAAGGCGTTACCAGTTTTCCTAGCGGTTGATATAACACCGTTCAACTGTTCAGGAAGGAAATTTCTATCGTGTCTTCGATAGACAATCTTTTTATAGAAGAAAAGTTCCTACCTCAAGGTGAAAAACTATGACCCCTTATTAGGTAATACTGCTTTATTACTTTAAAACAACCAAATATAGTTTGGGGCATCAATATTCATGTGAGAGTTTGGTTGCATTTTTGGCCTCTGCAGGCATCACTAAACAAGTAAAGCTGTGTTACTGCCTGTGTCATGTATTTTTTTATGTAGTGTGAAATGAAGCTACACACTTCATCTGAGCCCTTACGACCTATACCCTCATGGTATGTGTACAATAAGAGATCTGTAGAATAAGATGGTGTATCAAAGAGTGAAATCAAGGTGAGTGGAGGAATCATAGGAAAAGTCTGCATGATTATATCTTGGGCTTTAAATAAACTATTGACTTCTAATGATATTCTTTAGAAAGGTCGTAGAGAAATTACTAACTTTCAGTGGCGTTCCGTGTAGTTTTCTATGCATGCACCGATAACTAATTAATTTTGTTTTATAGGAAAATATACTTCTATCGAAATCAAATAGGGAAATGAATATAAATAATCACTCCAATAAATGAGAAAATTGACAAAGCATTATAATATATAAAATGTTTAGTTTATCTCTTTTTATTGATATTTTCGTTTTATCAATAATTTTATGAATTAAACCTAAAGACCGATGCGGAAGGTAATTGAAACAATAAGTAATTTCATTAGACCAGCAGAAATGAAACAGAAAGTTCGCAACTGATTTATTTGTTAAAGTTCGATTAAAAAAAGTCCAGGTCTAATGACTATTGTTGTTTCCTTTAGATGTAAATACCTAAAACGATTGGAAAACTTTCAACGCTTGAAAAGGATTTTAATCTAATATTTTAGGCTTCAGTAAATATTACGGATCAGAAAACTAGATCTGACGGTTAATTGAGTTTCATAACTGTAAAAAATTTAAACTTTTGAATAGTTTTGTTAGTTTTAAAAAAATATAATAATCCATTTTAATATGTTTACAAACTATATATAAATATGTCTTACAATACAATTCCCAACACTTACAGAAAATATAACAAAATATTTATTATACTTATATATATATATATATATATATATATATATATATATATATACATGTATGTGTGTGTGGGTGTGTGTGTGTGTGCGTAATTCTGAATAGAGTAGTATCTCCATTCTTGAATGGGGATGTGTATTGAAGTATGAAGTATGTTATGGGAACTTTTATTTTTTTATGTCTTGTGTCATTTACGTAGATACGTTTTTTGAAATAAGAAAACAAATCTAAAAAGGTATATTTTTTGTCTGATATTGTCGAAATGTCCTGATATTATAAATTATATTGTGTCTTGCGTAACAAGACAAATATAATGCACCATTTAATTAATATACATTGATTTTATACATTGACATCTAAGTTACAGCAAGTGTCACAGGTGATACCAACGAAAACTATTCTTAAACACATGAAAAACCATTTTTAAAAAAACCTTAATTGTCTAGTGGAAATTGGCAAGTACTTCTACAAGTTTCTAAGCATACAGGTAATAACTTTCACTCAAATTCTTGTAGTAAAATAACAACGTACCAAAGTTTACAATGGACAGGATTAAAGCTCAATTTGGGACGTATAGTTTGTGCATAGCAATTCGCAAAAATTATTCGAAGTTAAATCAAAGGTAGAAACAGTTCCACAAGTTACTGGCCGAGGAAGTTCATTTGAATTGATTCAAATCAATTTATTTAAGATGATACCCCCCTTATTGCATTACGAAAAATTAAATTTAGTTACATTTACTAAATTAAAATTACCAATAATTGCAAAAAATGATATGTTTCTGGTTTTACGGAACAATAAAAATATAGACTCACCGAACTCTACCAATATCATTCCATAGTAGTATTTTCAAGCTTTTCCTGTAGTCGGCTAAGGATAAATACACCTAAACTTAATATGTATACATATTTTATTTGAGCTGCAATAAACAAAATTCTAATACCTAATGACGCCAGCGGTTCCGGTTTTAATAGACTTCGGTCAGTTCAGCTGAGCATTCTGGTTATATTCTAATTTAATCATGAATCGGTTCATATAGACACATTTACAACTAAAAGATATGTTGTAAGTGGATTTCATATTATGTGAAATCGCGCTGTATGTAGCACGTTTAAGAATTCAGCAGCAGCTGTTATTGAAATGTTGAAGAAACATCTGCCTCGTTCGTGCAGCAAATTGAGGGATATTGGATTTATTAATATTTTGAAGATCATATACTAAAGAACTAATTATGTTTGCAGCCCTAACATAGGTGTGTTTGTTTTACAGAGTAATATCTTCTCATCCACAGATGAATTAAACCTAATCTGAAATGACACAGTCTGATTGATCTGAGGGTAGGTACGATTCTCCAACCAGAATCACTAGAAATAGTTCATTATGTAACTACGGGAAGGACAGATTATTTAAAATATACCAATAGAACCTGTATAATACGAATTTACAGGAACCGTTTACCCTGAACTAAAACAGCCCGTTACCATAGATACTTAGCTGCAGTTTTTCTTGGAAATCGTTAGATATTCTATTATCCGATTTCTTGAAACCACTGTATATGAAATTATGCTTGTTTATCAGTGGTGAAATAACCATTTAAAAAGTAACGTGACAATCATTTTTAAAGGTTTATATTTTAATCGAGTATTTGGTGTTTTATAACAACAAACGGTAATAAGGTTTTGAATTATAAATAAAACAGGGCATTTCTTTATGTGCTCTGAATATAATTCAATGTAAATATTTTTATCCTAATTTTTTTTAAAACTATTTCAAAGGTAAAGTCTATAAAAATCAAAAGAAAAACAATAGACATGAGTAACTCATGTGAGTTTCGCCAATGAAAAAACCCCAATCCTGATACTCTGTGGTCACTTAAAGTTCCTAATTTGTTTAGACAAATCAGGCTTACACTGTAATTATTGAGAATATACTAAAGGTTGCCGCTTATGTATGTAAGGAGTACGAAATATTTGAGTTTACTAGCGGTGGAACAAAGGTAAATATTAGGGAAAAATAGGTACTCTTTGTTAAACCTAAATATAACTTCAAGAAATAAATTATGGCTTTTATAATTTGTGGAAATGTTCTATTTATCGGGCTTAAACTGAATAAATGAACACTTGTAGTTTGTAGCTAAAGGTAGCTTTAATAGGAAAAAAATTGAATCACAGCAGAAATGACCATTACCAACAAGAAATGAACAATTTAGTGCATTTCCTTATTAATTTTCAATTGACTCTACTCAGCTTTATTCATACTATTACAAGGATTCAATCATCTATGGAATATTAAGAGCTCAACAGCGATATCATAAGGATTCCCTATTAGACTCAGTCAAGGGGTAATTATACCAATTCCATGTCTACAAACGATAATTAGGCTAAATCAACACTCATGTGTCCCATTATCAGATGCCTTTTTACAAACATTTCCTTTCCAACACAAAAAACTATTTCTATTTAAATATTAAATAATTCGTAGTTAAAACCTAATATTCCTTATGTAATAAATATAACTTACTACATTTGCATAGAGCGTCCTAAAGAGGGTAAATATTTTTGTTACAATATCTGGTAATAACGTAACACACTCATTTTATCACTAACTACAGCCAAGCTGCTCGCAATAATAGCTGATATTTTATTGCGTCACCATCATGATTAAAGATAAATGAAACAATGATGCATATTACCTTATGTTCTAAACAATGTACAACTTTCTAAGGTTTTTAGCTAATATAATCACAAGACTTAATCATACAATAAAATAATAGTTTAGAAATGTCAAACTGGAATTATAAAGCTATTATAATCAAAATTAAATATTAGAGTATACATATTAATTTCACAATTAAGCAATACTGAGAACGAATTAATGGCATGAGTTTATACTGGGAGATGAATTAATCTCTCAGAATCACGGAAGGTATATTAAAACTTAATTTCTCACGGAAGGCCAAGTTTAATTTCTTATAACAATATTCATTTAACCGTATTTTACAACACAAACTCAAATTTATAAAATCACGTTTTTCTTATGAAATACAGATCTTTTTTATAGTGTAAGTATCCGGAGTACACAGCATCCGGTTAAGACAGGGTTTCGTTGTTAAATATAAATCAATATAGTTTACTACTCCCAACTATAGAGACTTGTGTATTTAGGAACTTATCTTCCATGTTGTATAAGTAAATGCAAAGACGTAAACAAAACTAGAGGGCTCATCAGTTTTCTTCGTATGGAATCTATAATCTGAAAATGTGTATACCTTGATAATTTTTAACTATATTGTAAAGGAGTATAAAATAAATAACTATGTTGCAAATAAACTTGTGTGTGTGTGGTGTTTATCTGGGAGTCTTTTAGTCATTTTCCGAAATTTAATATTGACTCCGGTCAAGTT